>JAQGBK010000114.1:0-10431 GCA_034698505.1 Stercutus niveus
ACGTCTAATATCAATGATAACTACTAGGGTATTGAAAGACTCCGCGAGTCCAAGCATTCGTTACGATCGTAGCTCACTGGACTCGCTTATAACTCCGGCAATTACATCCGCTGACTCTGGCTGTTACAGAATTAGATGAACGTGAATCTAGGCTAAGACAGAGTGAGTTGGACACGAATTGAGGTTAATTATTGCATTCCAATCCACTGCTTAATCGCCGGTCTGCTCTTGTGAACCAATTTGACTTGCGATATTAGTATGGCGGGGAAACACACTGCGCTTGATTAAGAATAATTGACGAAAATATTGACGAAAATTTACTATGGTGTTTTTTTTAAGGAAGAAAACCACAATAGAACTTAAATTGATTTTATCGTTGGAAGCAATTGACACGGATTGACAAAAAATTTCTGAATTTGAATCAATTGGGCTAAATTTAAATGAACTGACTATGTTTGATTCAATTGAACTGAGCTTGACTCAGATGGACGAAATAGACGGAATTAGTCTAAATTCGTCCTAAATGGACAATATAAATATAAATGGACCATATTTTTACAAATTTAACAAATTGACACAAGTCTACAACGTTATGCTCAAATTTGCCGAAGTTTTCAAAAATTGACAAATACATTATCAACAAACTCGGTATCGAAATATTTTCTAATTCTTTCTGATTCGATCGCGGACACTCGACAATGCCAATTTCAATAATCAGTTTTCAGTTCGGCAAAATACGTCAGTAATTATAGATGGCGGGGTCGCGAAATTTTTCTGCACCGTATTTTGACGAAATTTGATGGAAATTGTAACGGAAAATTTACTTAATTAAAATGAACTGACTCTGTTTGATTAAATTGATCTGAAATTGATGCAGGTTGTCAAAAATTAAAAAATTAGACCAAATTAAAGCAATTTGAACAAATCGAACAAGAGTTCTTAACGTCCTGATCAAATTTGTTAAAGTGGGCGAGAAATTAATTGTCAAAACGGTTAAGTTTCATATTCTCTTTGATACGAACACCGACAAGCGAAAATGCTCAATTCAATAATCGATAGACCATTCTTAAGATACGGTAAAACACGTCGGGTAACTATTATATAACGACGCTCAAGAAAAACTGTTTTTGAAGCATTCGTTAGGCACGTGGTTTGTTAACTGGACCCGCTTCCTTTTGGGACCAAATTCGACTTGCACTTAACAATATTTTTATTGCGCTGTAAATGAATTTCTCTCTTGACCCGTGTAACGACATCGGGTCTAACCAATGTTGACAGTCAACAATGAAACGTACGTTATGAGGATGATGATGATGATTGATGATGATGATGATGATTATTATTATTATGATGTTGATGATGATTGCGGTGAAACATATTGCGCTGTAATACTATGTTAGCAAATATCGACGGACCTTTTCCATATGGTCTCTGAAGGTGAGAAAACATCAAAGGAAACTGAAATTGGCCTAATTTGATTCAGATGTACACACACTGACACAGGTTTATAATGAATGAATTATTCATTATATGAATAATTGAATTGAACTGAATTTGGAAAAATTTGACTAAATTAAATTGAACTGGCTCTGTCTGATTCAATTGAAACGAACTTGATGCAAGGTGAGCAAAATTAGACTACATTAACCAAAAATTGACCCAAGTTCATAACCTATTATTAAATTTGCCGAAATTGACATAAACGACCAACGCACTAAAGGCCATCAAAAAGCGTCAATGATCGCTGACAATCGAAAATGCCCATTGCAATAATCGATTAAATAGTTTTCAGTTTCGGCAAAATACGGTAGGTAACCATTGATAGCGAGTGTCGCGAAAGACACTGTTATACCAGGCTTTCGTTATGAACGTAGTTCGTTACCTGGACCCGCTTCCATCTCAGGCAAATGCTGAAGCAGGCTGTTACAGAAGGAGTTAAACGTGGAACAGCGGGAATTGAGGGCGAAACTAGGTTACAAACTGCTTTTAAATTCAATAATTGATCACCGATCACCTTTTGGGAACCAAATTGACTTTCACTCAACATAATGGTCAAAGGTTTTTTGGTCATCAAAAAGCTTCATCGAACGCCGAAAAATGAAAGGGATAATCGACTAACTAATTTTCTTGTTCGGAAAAATACGTCGGCTCACTATATCATCATCCTCATCATCAATTTAACGTCGGTTTCGTTGTCGACTGACAACATCGGGGACGCTATAGATAGCGAGGGTCGCGAAAGACACTGGAAGACCAAGCTTTCGTCATGAACCCAGTTCGCTACCTTGACTCGCTTCCAACTCAGGCAATTACAACCGCTGACACGGGCGGTTACAGAAGTAATTGGACGGAATCTGGGCTATTACAGAGGGAGCTGGACGCGAATCCAGATTACGATATGCGTTCAAATCCAATGCAAATCCAATGGTTGATCATCGATCAGCTTTTGCGAATCAACTTGACTTGCGCGCAACCTATTATTGCGGTGTAACACACTCCGCTTGAAGACGAAGCTTAGCAATATCGACTAAACCATGGTGTTTTTGTATGTGAAAATAACCATAAATAGACTTATAAAATTTATAAAATTTGTTGCAGCTGTACATAAATTGTCAGTGGTTTATAAAAAAAGGAATTTTAACAATTTGACTAAATTACAATGAACTGTGTTAATGTAATTTTTACTAAATTTAACTGAAATTGATCCAAATTCTCCTAAATAGACGACTAGTAGAACCAATTTGACCAAGTAGACACAAGTTCTGCCCAAATTTACAAAAATTTGCAAAAATGGACAGAAACGTCAGCGATGCATTTTTGCGTATCAAGCAGCTTCACATTCACGTTAATATTACCACCGACAAACGAAACTGCCCATTTAAGAAACAGATTAAGCAGTTGTCAGGTTCGGCCAAATAAGTCGGGTAAATAATTCTAACGATCGAGAGTCTCAAAAGACAACAGAGACCAACAATTTACATCCAGGAAGGTAGTTCACTGGATTTGCTACCAACTCCGCCAACTACAGCCGCTGACACTGTTGACGCTGGTTTTCTGTTACAGAAGGAGTTGGACGCGAATTCAGTATACGAACCGAGTTCAAATCCAAAGCTTGATCGCCGATCACCTTTTACCCAATTTTACCCTTTTTGACCCAATTTGACTTGCGCTCAACGAAATTTGTATTGCGACAAAAGACACTACGCTTGAAGTTAGCAAATATCGACGAAACTACCATGGCGTCTTTGTAAGTGAGAAAACCACAAATGAAACTTAAATTGCCAAAATTTGTTGCAGATGTACAAGAATTGACAGATATTGACAAACACTTTCTGAAATAAATCTAAATGAACTGACTCTGATTCATTATAACTGAAATTGATCAGATGGAAGAAATGGAGGAAATTAGTCGAAATTCGTCCTAAATGGACGAAATATTTAAAAGTTTTCTTATTTGAACAAGTTTACACATGTCCGCAACGTTCAGCAATGGTCTCCATATGGTCTCTGCAACTGGTCTCCGCAACGTTCTGCTCCAAATGGCCGATGTTTGCAAAAATTGACAGACACTTTGCAAGAGCACCAAAGGTCTTATTGGTTAAACATTGGTTCAACATGTGTATAGATTTGGCTATAATCCTTCGGGTAAATAATGATAACGAGGTTTTCGAAAGATACCGTGAGACCAAGAATTCGTTATGAAGGTTGGAAAAGCTGCGACCAATTCCGTTTTTTCACAGGACTCGATTCCAACTCCGGTTATTATGTCCGCTGACAGGGGATGTTAAAGAAGGTTTTTTACGTAAATCTAGGCTAGTACAGAGAGACTTAGACGCCAATTTAGGTTAGGACATTAGATTAGATCACTAGGTTACACTGCGCTTGAATACTAAGTTAGCAAATTTCTACGAAACTTTTCTATATTATTTCTGCAAGTGAGAAAACCACAAAATAAACTGGAATTTACTCAATTTGATGCACAAGAACGCACTTTGACACAGATTTACACCAAACCAAAAAATTCCGAACTTGGAAAAAACTTGACCTAATTAAAATGAACTGCTCTGATTCAATTTAAATGAAGTGGATTCAGATTGTCATAAATAACCGAAATTAAAGCCAGTTAACCCAATAAAAACAAATTGACCCAAGTTCTCAAGCTCAGATTTGCCGAAGTTTGCAAAAATTGGCAGATACGTTATCAGCACTAACGGTCACAAAAATGTTTTAAATGCTTTTTTTTAAACTTGACATAATTTAAATGAAATTATTCTGTTTGATTCAAATTAAATAAAATGGATGCAGATTGTTCTTAATAATCGAAATTAGCCCAGTTAACCTAATTTCAACAAAAATTGACATAAATTTTCAACGTTCTGCTCAAATTTGACGATGTTTGCAAAAATTGACAGATACAATTGACAGATAAAATAGGCAGTTAGCACTAACGGTTACCAAAAAGTTAAAATTCTCTTTGATTCGATCGCCGACAATCGAAAATGCCAATTTCAATAATCGATAACCCAGTCTTCATATTACTCAAAATAAATCGGTAACTATGGATGAAGTTTCTCGAAAAACTGTCTGTCTGTAGGAACAAGTATTCGATATGCGCCGTAGTTCGTGGACTCGCTTCCAATTCCTACAATTACAATTACTGAAACTGCGCTGTTACAAAAAGTAGTTTAACGTTCATTACAGTTGGAGCTGGACGGAAATCCAGAATACGAACTACTTTCAAATTCAATGCTTTATAGCAACTTTGACTCAATTTGATTTTATTTGTACACAAATTGACACAGATTTATAAAAAAAAAATCGGAATTTGGAACAATTTGACTAAGTTAAAATGAACTGATTCTGTTTGATTCAATTAAAATGAAATCGATCCAGATTATTCTAAATGAACCAATTTTACTAGTTTGAACCAGTTTGCCTTTTTTGCGGCAGAACGAAATTAGACCAAATTAACCAAATTTGAAGAAATTGACACCAGTTCACAACGTTCTGAAACCGAAGTTTGAAAAAATTGACATACGTTGTCGACGCGCTAGAGGCCATCAAAAAGCTCACGTCGACAATTTAAATAATCGACAAACAAGTTTTCAGATTCGGAAAAATCCGTCGGGTAATGATAATGATAACAATAAGTTAATGATACCAAGGGTGTCAAAAGACAATGGGAAAAAAAGCATTCGCTATGAACGTATTGTATCCCAAATCCCGCATTGAAAAATATAGTCGCTGAAATACCTCCGCTGAATACAGTTTGCGAATGAGATGGAATTGAATCAGATTGCAATGACACAGAGTGCAATATATAACAGATATATCTGTTAGGTCTGTTACATTACAGATGTAGTGATTTATATTTTATCTAGGCTACGAACTGCATATTAATTCAATGGTCGCCGATCACCTATTAGGAACCAATTTCACTTGCCCTCAACAATATTTGTATTTCGGCAAAACCCCACTTTACCGTACTACTCTGACACTGAATACTCTGATGTTTCTTCTACATTCTTGGAGGAAAGCGCTTGGTAGGCCGCTATATATGTGGATAATTCTCAAATCAAGGAATCGTTTGATAATGCGATCTCACCTGGTCCTAATTGCTGCAACCAGTCTTGCTAAATATGCTAATTGATGATTTCTATACAGTATTAAAGGATACTTCTATGTAGCAGTTAAAAGTAGTAGCACTTGCTAATTATTAATGGTCAAAAAACAGTCAAGCGAATAACAATTTTCAGCTTCTGTTATCTCAAACAGATAAGTTGCATAACCCCTCACAATTTGACTTTTATAAGTTTTTAGTAAGTCTAAAGTTTTTCATGTAAGACTGTAGAATATATAGTGTTTAGAGGTATACAAGTAATAATATATTATAATTGCATTCAGTGTTCATGAATAAAAGTCATTATGACATTGTTATGCAATTTGCACCAAACGAGCCAAATATTTCTAAAATATTGACCAATCATTGCATATTGCGTCAATGTAAATGCGGGCCATGTTCACGCTTTTTGATTCTTTGGTTACAATATTTTGAACTACTGTGACATTGCTTATTTAGGCTACTTGTGATTGGCTTGAGTTCAAAATAAAATACTATTGGTCTATCAATCGATAATATTTCTATAGGCCTAATTAATGAAGAATGTCCTATTATGACTTAGTGTGGTTTTCCCAGTTCAGGTCACTATTTAAGGTTTTTCATCAACGAGACTAGAATGCAAATATTTTTCAGTAGACCTGATGCCCAGCGAACAAATTTTGTGAGCTTGCTTCTATGGCAGATCAAATTGTGTCCCGCTGACACCCCCTTGTCAAATCTGATTGAAATATATAAATATAAAGTTATGTTGTTAAAGTTGGATTTTTTATGCGTTCAGACTGATAATGGGGGTTCGTGACGGTGCAAAAGTTCGTGAGCTTCTCTTCTCTATGCCAAGATTTGCAAAGAATGAGGTATTTCTGCAGTGATGTTTTTATTACCGTATTCGGTTTTACTTTCATTTGAACAACTGGTAATAAAATATCTCATAACAGATTTTGAAAGTTTCAAATTCTTTTAGTTGTCTTTTTTCTGCCGGTGGTTTCAAATATGAAAACCGTTAAAGCGTCCCAACAATAAATTCTATTGATTGCACTTTCAAGATTGAATTTTTAAAATTTTGTTTTTGTAATGTTATGATTTTTAACTTCTTTCGTACTGATAGAAACGAATTAAATATGACTCGTTATTTTACAAACGACAGGATTATAACTGGATACTAATTTTTTTCAAAAATTCTTCATGTAAGACTGTAGAATATTAATGAAAATAAATATAGAACTAAAAATATTATCAATTATAGGATTTTTATAGAGAGTTATGTTTCTTAATTCAGATATATATATATATATATTGGTACGGTAGTGGATTTAACATAAATCTATGTAGCTTGTACTACTTACTGATGCTATCTGTAAGTTACAGTTACTCGATGTATACTAACTGGTGATTTGTGAACTGATTTAATGGTGTGCTAGCTGGGCAGTGGGCATGGACATGTTCTTCGTTTCATTTATTAAAACATTGACTTGCTATATACTGTTCACAAGGTGTGCGCTCTTAATCCCAGCAAGTGGAATTCAGCTGAAAATATTTAGTCTATAATGATCTAATGTAGGTGTAACGAACTCTCCTTGCTGCACAGGCTGATCGCTTGAATAAAGATCGGGTGTCGAAGGTTGGTCTGATCGAAGTTGAGTGTTGGAAGTTTGCTCCAATAAAGGGCAAGGTGACGTACAGAAAGGACTCGGATCTCAACTTCAAGCAGGCCAACAAGAAAGATTCCTTCAACGTCACCAAAGGTAAACGAGATTTGATAACTGACCAGTGCAATGGTTGTGTACAATGTTTAGTATGTGTTAATCTTGTCTATTTTTACCACAGCACTGGCTTGTAAGGAACCAGTGGCTACTTGCTGACTACCAGCTCCACGCTCTCCGTCAATCCACCCATGCCCCCAACTACCGTGCAGTTAAGAAATTGTTTGAAAATTGTATTTTTTTAAACTTCCTCTTTTTCGACAAATGGTAGAAAATCTCTGTTCGGTTCGGTTTTTTCTGATGTTAGTCGATTTTTCTATTAAAACCGAATCCGCCACCATCATTATTTCTTTTTGATGGCCGTGAACGACCCGCCATACCGTGCTGCCCACACGGCGTGGTGTACTCCTCTAGCCAGCCGTTTTCATATAGCCATCTGGTTATGTAGAAACTTTATTTTTGGTTTTTGGTTTTGACGTTTATATTGCTTCAAATATTTGGAACGTAATCTTTGTAACTTTATAATTTGTTAATGTATTTGTTTGTTGTTTAAACAGGGCAGTTCACAATGGCAACATCGAAGGCAGGTGCTGTCATCAACTCTAATTGTGTCGTCTACATTTATCCCATAAAGCGCACAGAACTAAAGAGCCGTCTGTCCATGACCTACCGCATGGGCTACGATCTCAGAGAAATGGGATTTCCAGTGATCGAACCAGAACCACCGGCGTCGGCCACAGAAAGTTCTAAACGTAAGTTGGACGATAATGATAAAAACCCGTCCAAGAGAAAGAAAGAAGTACCCATGCAGGCAACCAACTCAACAATAGACACACCTGTTCCTGGTGTACCTGCAGTAAAGAGTGCATCAGCAGTGCCAGCAGCCGTACCAGCTGCAAACAGTGCGGCTGTAAGCATAACGTTACCTGCAGTTATAAACGTACCAGTACCAGCAGCCAAGAGTGCAGCTGTAAGTGCAGCAGTGCCAGCAGCTGCGAACACAGCTGTACCAGCAGCAGTGAGTGCCATTATGCCAGCAGCTTCGAGTGCAGTAGCACCAGCAGCAAAGAGCGCAAGCATAGTTCCTATGGATGTCTCACTGAATGGAGTGAAGGTAGAAGTGAAAATGGAGGAGGAGGAAGACATCTGGCTAACAGCACCACAGGTGGTGGAGGAGGAGGATTGGGATGACCCCTGGAGGGCAAAGCCCGTTGCTAGAAGTAAGTCAGCAGAGGTTCCAGCTACCACTTCGGTGCCTACCACATCAGCAGCCACAATTGATCTAACATCGGATGACGATGAGGACGTCGTTTTTGTTTCGGTGGGGAACAAAAATGTAGGTCCTGTTATTGAGTTGACTAATGATGAAGGTGAAAGTGATAAGGAAGAGAGTAATGAAGGAGAGAGGGATAAAGGAGGGAGAGATAAGGGAGAGAGTGATGAGGGAGAGAGTAATGATGAAGGGAGTGATAATGGGGAGAGCGATTGGGGATCAGGGAGTGATGATAATGGGTCAGGGAGTGAGAATGGATGACGAGTTTGTGAGCGATGACGCATCAGTGAGTGAAAACGTCGATAACGATGGAGTAGAGAGCGATTAGGGAGTGTTAATGATGTTAGACCGAATCTATTTTCTCGCTTGAAGTAGGGCAGGAGCCAGTGAGTCACATGGCTATTATTTGAACAATGTCGTGGATGTCTTGGCTATTAATTGAACAGTGTCGTGGATTGGATAATGGTATGGTTGCATAGTAGCGAAATTTGTCTACTTCGCCCCTTCGCATGGTCCGACGATGCGCGAGTAAAAACACGAATCGTTGTGCGACTAATTTGTAAAACTGTATAGTTTTTCTGTATATATTAATTGATGAAGGTATAAATGGTCGCTGCATTGCAATAGATTTGGTGCAATTTATTTCATTGTAGGCTTTGTTCAGCGTTAGCCCAACTTTGCTTACAGTTTTTTTGTGCACGTCCATTGGTCATTTCTTTTTTTTCCAATTCTCCAGTCCGGTAGGAGAGCTAAAGAGATTCCAGAGAACTTTGACTAAGGGGAGGAATGTTAAACATTGAACAACTGAAAGAAGGATTTTAAAATCAAGCGACAGGTTATGACTAATAACATATTTGCATTGTCTAGCTGGCAGTTGTCTTTATTAATATGATGTTATTAATACAGGAGCTGGAGTACGCCTAGCCCTAGAAAAGCCAGAGGAGCTTGTTGTAGGCTTGACAATTGCAGTGTTTAGTTAGTAATTGATGAGTTAATTATTGTAATGAGTGGTTCAATAATTAAATAATCGTTTCCGTGACACCGTAAGTCGGCAGAAGGCAAAGGGAGGACAAATGTTCTGAGGATAAAAATGAACGCAGCATTTATTGGCTTCATATATTTCCCAATTATAATTTTTTTGTTTTAAGCATTAATTGACTATAAATTGTTTTTGATACAGAAAATCTATTTGTTACAATACTATATACAAATTCAAAATGCACGTTTCTATCATCTATAATAATTAGTTGTGGCTGATTTTCATAAATTAGCAGTTGGAAACATTGAGTTATAATAGAATAATGTGTTTCATATTCGTTTTGTTATCTTATAATGGATACCTTTACGGTATTAACAAATGTCTTTAGACACCTGAGTCTGAGCCACTAGCCAGTGTATAGCTTGTTTGTCTCTATCCATTCTCTTTCTCAAGATAGTTCTTCATCCATCTCATCTCTCACTTCCTCCCTGTTCTTTTAGGGACAGTTCCATCTTTCATGCCTCATGTGTTTAAAACTTTTTATGGCTCGCCTGAACCACTCGTCTCAATACAAAAATTCTACACTTTTTCTGTGGCAGGTGCCACAGGGTGCTCAGAAATACTATATAGCTTAAATTCTCTTTATTTTTCAAATGTCAACACTATGAAAGTGTGTTTCATATCCCGACTCGAATCCATATGGCGAAAAAATAAAAGTCCTACAAATAGAAATGCATACAAAGCTCAGTCACATGTTCTTTCCAAATTAATAACTGCTGCTCGTCGTTCCTTCTACCGGTCCAAAATTACTGAAAACAAAGACAACCCCCGTAAACTATGGTCCACACTTGATTCACTG
>JAQGBK010000115.1:0-10390 GCA_034698505.1 Stercutus niveus
ACCCGATCCCGCCTGAGCAGTGTATAGCCGTCGATGTTAAAGGCGGCGTCGGTGTGGCGGCTCTTGAGGTGAGTCTCGCTAAGTACGGCGACGTCAACGCCGTAGCCCGTCAGCTCCGCCTCGAGCTGTTCAATGGCGTGAGGTTTGGCGATCGACGCCGCATTCAACACGTAGAGCGTTAGCGGCGGACTTGAGGGTAGTCGAGCGCCCAGCGCCGATCCATTGTCGGATGTGTTGACCCGAACAAGGTTATGGTGGGGGCGGGAGGCGGAGTACAGCAGGCGGGGCCCGGACGATAGGTATAGGGCGTGCGACACGCTGTCCAGCACTACATCCGCGGTATCGTAGAATGTCAAGGTCGGACAGACGCGTGAGGAGGGAGCGCGGGGTCGATGACGGGGGAGTAGTGGCAGCAGCTTTCCGACGTATGCTATAGAGCCGCGCGGGGGAGTAGCGAAGTACGCTACAACTCTTGTCGTTGAACATCGTGTCGAATACCGGCCACGGTTGAGTGAGCCCGGGCAACTCTCGAACAATGGCAGCTGAGTTATAATCCGGTATCGTAAACGGTGTAATCCAGTAAAAGTATCCAAAAAGAGCAGGTAACATCCACGAAAACAACGTCAGCGACACCATAATTTGATGCACACGCACTAGACGCACATTTCTGTCTAACAACGACGCTCGTACGCTCGATAATAATAACAATAATCAGGAAAACAGACGGAGGGTCTGAGAACCCGACTGGCAGCAAAACGCCCACGTGACAACTCTACCCCACATGACCACTCTACCTTGTGCTCAAACTTGGTAGTTTATACAGGTAGTAGTAATTTACAATGGTGTTTCAACTGCACATACTTTACGTCCCACCTGCACATTTTGCATTTCCAACTACTCATTTTGTACTCGAATACTTACCATGGAATACTTATCAGATGAGCACGTGTCTAATTGCAACAGCAAATCAATCCTAACCTTGCCCAAGATTGTTACCGTCAACCGTATAATCCTATACCCCAACCATAACAATAATCCTAACTCTTTCCTTCACCATTAACCACTCATTAGACCTAACATATATACCGGGGTACCCGTACCCTAACTTTAATTCCATTTCGATCACATTTCGTTCGATTAAAGTATTTTTTTTGGTAATTTTTCCATTCGGTGTTTTTCTAAAGACCGTTTTTCAAACTTAATTGTCTGCTTACCATTCTGTAATGTTACGTTGGTTGGCTCGTTTCTCTCCCCGCCCTTCTGATCCCTTTCCGTATCCATTCCAGCGCGTTCTTCAGTGTCCATATATATGCCGACAGTGTTATCCGAGCTCTGTTTCGCAATGGGGGCTACGAAGCTTCCCCGTTATCTGAATGGTATTCTCTGCAGCTGAGCGCGTTAAGAGGGTCCATGTTGACAATAAGTACACCTCCGTTGTAGTAGTAGTAGTAGTAGTCCAAAGTTGTGTGGGCTGTCCCAATGTGAAAAAACAGAAAACCTGAAAGTATCAAATCTTAACAAATTTAACACTAAAGAAATTCTTCATAGAAGTATAGTTCTAATAGTATCTAGACCATAAACTTAATCAGAAATGTAGTAAAATCAACCGTCTTTTAAAACGATCATGTATCGGTAACTATGTTTATAAACCCTCATGTACTATTTACAGTAATTGATCAGTAGACCACATTTTAGAGCCCATAAATTAATTTATTATCGTGTTTCGCATAATCACATTACGGCTAAATTTATTATTTCAGTATTATACTGTTTTACGTGTCCCACCTGTTTATGCAAACGTATACATCTAATTCTACAGTAAAAGCATTGTTACTGTATGAATCGGTTTAAAAATAAAGCGTGTAGTCCTAATATAGAAATTCGTAAGAATGAATCGCGTAGTGTACTACGTGCGATACTGTGCTGTCGCAACGTCGCATATTATTGACCTACCGCTAAAATTATCTGTTGCCTTCATTTGCCTTGGAACTACAGACCTACAGTAGGCCTACACAGCTAAATACTCTCGCCTATTTATGAGTAAACAATAGATTTCCAAACAGACGTGGTCAGTCAATGATGAACATCGGCCAATAAACTATACAAATTGCAGATGATTCCAAGTACGAAAGTCGTAGTTGCACAAACATTTGGAGCTACTTAACATAAACAGTAGCAAAGAAGAGTTTAGATTGAGGCGAATTTGCAACAAAATTAGACTAGCACGACGAACAATCCGCAGGTTCTGTTCTGGCCGTTGACACCGTCAGCATGAAAACGCTCCAAGTCCAGGCACAACCATCAAAGCCCTCGCTGTTGTTCTGTTGAGCCGCCTGATTGTGCGAATGAGGCTGCAGGTTAACCTTACGCATCTTTTGTAAAGAGCCAATTAGCAGGGGCATCGCCGCGGATTTTATTCTGGGGGAGGGGGCTGCTGACCCAAAATAGGGCGCCACAATTAGGTAACCTTTGGGGGGCGTCCAGGGCGCGGGAGTGCGAATAACCAGTTTGGTGGCGTCTTAGGGGGTGGACAAGATATTCCAGGGGGAAAGGCACGGGGCGCGGGGAGATGCGTCTATGGTGAGTGGTAGGGGCCACATCCCCAGTCCCCACGTCGACGACGCCCTCGGTGCCATATCAGTCAAAGTCGCTTTTGTAAAATGCTTAAGTTTTCTCAACTTTGACTACTGGGTCTACGTCAAGTAAATTTGTCCACTTTTAAAATAAAACCACGCTCCAACTCTTCTCTGGAAACTATTTTTGAAAAATAATTCGAAAAATAATTTTTTTCGTATTTTTCCTCATCGTGAAACTGTTTGTAATCAAATCATCTATAAATATTTCAAATAACAGGGGTCCAAGTGTAGCCTATTCTTGGACCCCTGTACTCTTGATCGCTATATGTGCTGATATTCCAAGACAGGGTTCTTAACGTGCAAAGCACTATGAGCAAGTGCAAGCGATCTGTTATATAACGGCTTTCTCATTACGTCGCGTTTTATAACGTCCGATTTGGATGCTGGCACCATCTGGGGGTGGGGTGGGGGGGAGGGTAGAGGGATGGCCACATCGGTTGAGCGAGTGGCACTATAGACGTACTTACTGTGTGGATCACATGGGTTCCATTCCCGCTCGGAGCAGATTTTATTTCATTATTTAATTTCAGTGATCCGCTGCCATTAACGCGTATCCTTGTCGGAAGCTTGGTGCTCATCGACGTAACCACTTCCCCCACTATGGCGGTGTGATCTGGCCGCATCACACCATATAAATGTAGGCTTACACTTAGGTCCGGTAAAATAGCCATTGTGTACAGCGCTGGTATATAGATTGCTTGTGTATAGCTTATGCTATGATGGAACACTGCGTTTTGTCAGTGTTGAAAAATAAAGAGAATTATTAAATTTGTTTATAGGTTGGTCTATCAGCATAAGCTTTAAAATAAAACGATTGACACACATTGATTTAACTAACAATAACATTAATTTGTTGGTTCGTTGCATGTCACACGCTGTGGGTTATGATGAAATTTATAATACCAAAATATAAACAATTCTAAAAATGATAAATGCTATTTTGATTTTCTACACAAATATTATAGGCGTGCTTATAGTAACTGTCAATAGAAGGACGCAATGGTTTCAGTTAGCCTTTGTGACGATGGGTTGTGACTTAGAGTATCCTAAGAGTGCATAGTCGTCGATGATATAAATCATGTGACGCTGCCAGCCTTGAGTATGCTATCTTGACGTTTGACGAGTGACTGTAGTCGAACAAGCAACATGTTTAGATTGTAGTCCAACATTCGTTTGTCTACTGTCTAAATACTCGTCGTTTGTAAATATCACCTCGTTTAGTCGAATCTACAGGAAACATGAAACATAAGGTATTTTAATTTACAATCCTCCCGTTTCATAATAATCAGAATCAGAAAGAGAAGTTCAGTGAATATTTCATGTCAATATGAGTATTAGTTTTGAGCTGAACACCAACGGGAATATTTGAATGCCAAAAATTAGCGTAAGCTTATCCGGATTAAGCGAATATAATAAACACGTCAGATTCGAGTTAAAATCGGCTTCTTTCCATTGAAGAAAATTTATACCGCTACGTATCCTACTTCCACACCGTTGCCACCGTCATAACGACGTGGGTTCAATTCTATGTCATACACCGGTGTGGATTAACGAATAACTTGACCGAGCTATGAATAGTCCCAGTCACGGCGGCGAGACGCCATCCGACATCATCCCAACGCAAATTACCTATAACGCGACCCATCTCGAACAAACCTATGAGCAACAGTTAAAGCAGCATGACTTGCACCGGGTATCGCATGTTCAGCAGTCTCTGTTTGATGGTAGCGTATTTTACCCTGACCCACACATCGTGGCGGGTGATGGTGGCGGTTCCAGTACAGTAGTATGTTCACCGTATATTCATTATAACTACACGAAGCAAGATGAAGGACGGTACTGCGCTGGTATCACAAACTCGGACATGCATAGGTTTGTTCCTTCACAATAATTCGTAGCCTATTGCGATTTGTAAAACAGAAAAATGGTCTATGGAGACTGTGGTGTAATGAATGTAACGTCTCGGTGTGACATTTTAATTATCAAATATCAAATGATGTGTAAAAAAATGTACGAACACGTTTGAATCGTGTCATTATAAGTGTAATACAATTTAGTATGTCTTTTGACCTTTAGTTTTGTTGTGTGAGATCGTAACTTCTAGCTCTTTGTATTGTTTAGCTAAATCCCATTTATCATATCCACTACAGCTTTAGCTGAGTAGTGGATCTCCAATCCATTTATAACACAGAATCATGCTGAACATTGCAGGCAACATTTTATGTAAATATTATATTACAATGCATTGCAAGGTTTTTTATCTCAATTTGTTAATTATTATGCCTAATAATAGTAATTCTTGAAAGCCACCGCTAGTTTATTTGCATCATTTGCGTGGACAGCTTGAAGCTGAAAAGCCATTATAAAAGGTATTAATGAATTTTGTTGAACCGGTTTGGCGATCTTGTGCCTTTAGTGCCTTGACGTACTGTACACAGCATCCGCAATCGTCGTCGAATGAAGACCTCGGGATTACTGCGAGTCAGATGGAAGACAGTGAGTAAGTAAGGTTCATAGTGATTGAGCAATGTGGTATTGTTTACAATACGAAACGGGATTGTACCTGCGTTTAGATACAATAGTGATGGCGGATTGCCCATGGATTAACCTAACTGATGTCCGGAGGATTGATTGTCCGGTGTATTTACTGATAAAAAATGTCAGTGGTTTTATTACTGAGGATTGCCCTGTACCGGTAATTTACTGATATAGAACATTTCTCAGTATTTATTGTGTAAAATATTTCCATGTATTAAATGGTTGAGAATGTTACAGTATTATATTGTATCTTCTATCTACAGTACATACTGGTGTACTGTATTTTCATCTGCTTGCTGATGGAGGATTGTGAAATGTTCATGTGTTTACTGTTCATGTAATTACGGATGAATCATTGTACATGCATTTAAAGATAGGATAACATCGAATGATGGATGAAAGATTGTTTGTGTTTTATAGATAGATAAATGATTATCCATCTAATTGAATGTTGCAGGATTGTCCTGTTCTAACTAGTTACTGAGAATAGTGAATTGCATAATTACGATAGCGCATAGTTATGTATTTGACTGATTTTTTGAAATTTACTGTTAGGATAAAGCTGATAGAATAAAATTGATTAACTGATAGAATAGGTTCGTGTATAAAGTCCACTTAGACTAATTCATTTACCCACTATCTATAATCTAATCTACCTTATCTACTTTATTTACTCATTACCCAATCTACCTTATCTTATATTGACTGACTACATCATAGTTTTTATATTGTCGAATAATTGTGAAGTTGAAACGGACATGGTGATGGGAATTATGAAAAAAATGTACAATAGCTCTAATGCTATCGTATCATATCGATTTAACGTCCGTTTCGTCGTCGATTCGGCGACGTCTGGGATGCCAAAATGTGTGAGGATTATCTCATGATGTGACTCGAATTGCAAACGTGTTCCCGTTCGAAACGTGTAGAAAATAAGTGTGTGAATAAGTTGTTGAGTTATCTCTTCCAAGAGCAATGTTTAAGTAACTTTTTTACATTTGCAGCTAAATGTAGTAAATGTAAGACTTTTTTATTACGTTTATGGTTATGGTTAGATTGTTGTGAGTCAAGGCAGAGAACGTCTCTTTAAGGCAGAGAACGGCCCTGTGTATGCCCGGCTCACCCTTGGCACATGCCAACCCATCAAATAGACCTGTGAAAAAATTATTGATAAAATAAGATGGAGTTTTTGTTTTTAAATATATATTTTTAGTAAATTTAGATTAGGGTTATTTAGCGTGTTAGATTAGGGTTATGGTTAGGATTGAATAAGTGTTGGAACTATACACTGGCTCATCTGGTAATGGTTATGGTTAGGGTTAGATTTATGGTTAGGTTGTAGTGAGTCAAGGCAGAGAACGGCCCTTCAAGGCAGAGAACGACCCTGTTTATATTGTCCGTTTTGCCCTTATGCCCTGGTTATGTTTATGGTTAGGGTTAGGGTAAGGATTACGATAAGGGTTAGGGTTAAGGTTAGGTTTAAGAGGGCAAAGCAGAGAACGGCCTTACGTATGCCCGGCTCACCCTCGGCATATGCCTACCCATCAAATAGACTTGAAAAAATATATATTTATAAAATAATGTAATGTGGAGTTTTTGTTTCTAACAATTTATTTTTAGTCAATTTATTTCAGTTAAGGTTAGGGTTATGGTTAACAGTGTTTAGCAGGTTCAAAAATAGTCGCATGTCAGTTATACATGACAGAAAGTCTTACAATTGGACGCGAGTCTTTTTTTACTAGCTACCTGCCTATTACTACTAGCTTTCCTACCTATTGAGCTAGCCTACCTGTGGCACTGTGCTAGCCTACTTGTTGCGCTATAGCCTACCTGTGCTAGCCTACCTATTGGGCTAGCCTACCTGTGCTAGTCTACATATCATTGCACTACCTGTTACAGTAGAGGAAACTGTGACCTGTCGCCGGAGTTATCAGCCCATGACCCAAAGTCACGCAATGCTAATGAACTGAAGTGCCTGACGGAATGAGATTCTTAGATTAGCACTCGATGTCATGTCAACTTCGTGCATCGATCAAATTCCACTTGGCGCGCGTGTCTCAGCACCTACCCGTGGTTGCTTTGCGTGCCAGCTAAATAATAATTATAAAATGCATGCACAAGTGCAGATTGTGTATATTAAAATTTTTGCTGTTTATTAATCAAACGTTTGAGTTTCTATTTATTTAACTAGCTTTCTCGACTAGAGCTATGTGGAGTTCAAATCTTAGCGACTTGTAGATAAGTGGATTAATCAGCTGCGTCGACAACCTTTTACTGTTGTCCAAAGCTACGCAGAACGCCTCCAAAAATCGGGGCTTGTAAGCTTAGAGAAAAGAAAAGCAATGGCCGACCTAGTTTTATGTTTTAAAATTTTGCATCAAGAAGTAGA
This sequence comes from Stercutus niveus, assembly GCA_034698505.1. Taxonomy (NCBI): domain Eukaryota; kingdom Metazoa; phylum Annelida; class Clitellata; order Enchytraeida; family Enchytraeidae; genus Stercutus; species Stercutus niveus. The sequence goes on from JAQGBK010000115.1 coordinate 7,564, forward strand.
CATTGATCAAACTCAGTTGTTTGCACTTTCCACAAATACAACTACTAGAGGTCATTCTTGGAAACTCCGAGCCCCTCACCCGAGGCTCGATGTTTGTCGGCATAATTTTGCGTATAGAGTGGTGAAGAGATGGAACCATCTTAGATCTGAAACGGTTAATGCAAAAACATCATTTGCATTTAGGAAATTAGTTTCTGCTGAGAGTATTATCGATTTGGTATTCTGAATTCTGTTGTATTTATATTTCTCATTAAATTAAACACATTCCACAACACTTTGAACTGAAATTTAGCTTAAAGTCATTGCTCTGATGGTTGTACTTGGAAACATTGTGCACCACAGATAGATGTTATTGCACTATATTTATTAATTAATAGTTCATATAAATGTCAATTACCGTTATATCATCTGTTTATTTAAATCGAGCCATATATAGAGCCCCCTAAGGGCCTTTGGCTTCGAATTTCACATTGAGTTGAACATTTTTTATATTGACATGATTTGCACGAACCTCTGATTTATCATGTGAAATAAACTATAAATAAAAATTTTAAAAAGAATTTAAAATACTGTACAACATTGCGCCTTCTCTTGAAATGCCGGTAACAAAAAGCCATGCGGATTTATATAATCTATTTAAAGCCGATTTAGAACTCACCATTAGCCAAAGCTACAAAATGCTATGCACAACAATTCCATTCATTTCGCCTTTCCAGACCAGTAAAATTTCACTCAAAAATATTCTTCCTGTTACAGATAAATTAATTTTGATACTAACAAAATACGAAATAAAAAAGAATAAAAGAAGAAAAGTTATCCTATTAATCAAAATAATAATTGTGAACATACTATGCATTTGGCTCACTAATCAAGGGACTTGTCTTCATCAAGATGCCATAAATATACAAAGCAAATACCTAATAACTTTTTATATTTTCACCATTTTAATCTTGCCCAGATAAAAATGGTCAAAATACAAAACAATTTGAAAAGATTGGTTCTTGGCAATGGTAATATTTTGAATGAAAACTTGCAATTTTTTAAGAAAATAAATTGGAACAATATCATCCAACAATCTATCTTAACCTCTATATTATAATCTATTTTAAAATCTATTGGATCTATCCTATAATTATTCCAACCATTCAACAACCAATCCATCAATCTGTACTACATCAACAACGCTCTTATTTGGCAACTAGCCAATTTCTTATTTTGTCAGGATATATTGTATATATGCATGTATGTATGCTGCACGTGTTACGCACCAATATGTCACTAAAATCTACTATCGCTAATAGATTACAGGATTCGGATGTATTGTCCATTGCCAAATTATATATATTATTGCTGGTATTTTATGCTACTTACCAGTTGCGTTTTTCACATTTAACCATTGCATGATCTTGTTGATGGCGCTGTCCTGAAAATATTGATAATTTTATCAATTAATGGCGTTTCAATACAAGCTATAAAATATAACATAGATGCTTAAAGTCTGTATTCCTTAGTCATGACTATACCGGTAAAATCAATTGTAAGTAGAGAACATGTTTTATATCTTGTTAATTGTGTTGAACAGTAAATTCCCAGGCAAATATCGATTTAAATATCTGATGGACATAAATTACAAATGTGATATTAATGTGACGTAACCATAACTTAAGTAACAATTATAACTAACGCTTTGACAAAAATTATGACAAAACTGAGATGTGATATGAATAATTAAACATTATAATATAATGCAAAAGACAACTGTTGCAGTAATAATGATATGCCAAATTAAACATCGTAATTAGAATCTAGTGTCAAGTAGGCCTACATTAAAAAATTACAGCCTTTACAAAGCTTGAAGCTAAACACACTAAACGTTGAAAAATCAATACAACAAAAACGGAAAATTTGTAACCAAGCTTATGATGAAAGATCAATTTAGTTGTGAACCTAAGGATCAAGACTGTGGCTATGATATCAGAATGCATGAGCAGATGAAACCCTTTTAAATATCTACTGTAAACTGTTGCATTTGGAAGAAAGACATCAATATTACTAACTGAGATTATGATGTTCATTGCGCCCTTGTATGGAAGCAAGTTAGGATATAATGCGATTGCTCGCAACAAGACTGAAAACAGAAAAACAGGAATATTGGCTAACAAATAGTAAGCACTTTATTGCAACTTCGTTCTGAGCAAATGTTAGGCTTACAAAAAAAGAGTTCAAATTGATCACAAAAAATATTATCGTTGCTCGGAATAATAATCTACCCCGACCCTCAAATTAAATTGTCAGGCAAATCTATTCGCATGCAAGCATCTTGGTTTACTCCGTCATCATATACAACAGACAGCAGTATTTGCAGCTATCAAAGGTAACAGGACGAGCTGCACAAAGCCGGTCCCGTTACAAACACTAAGGCATTGCACACTGTGAAAAAAGACTGCTTCTAACGGTCTAAAACTTGCTTTGTTTGTAGCTTATTAAGCCATTTTACTATAGTGGCATTAGAATTCATTCAATACAACCAATGGCGGCGGCACCAACACAACAAAAATTGCTATAATTATTGACATAATTATTTATAATTATAATCACATAATTATTTATAATTATATATAATTATATATTATTTATAATTATGCCAGTTCACTTCACAGTGTGCTTATTCAGATTAATAAATTGAACCAAATGTACTTTCTACAGTGCCACAATTGTTTTAGAAACACAAAACGTTACCTGATTGTCCCGGCTTGTAGAGTGCCTTGTCAGTTTGCACAAACACCGATAACGTCTTCCCAGAAACGCTGACCGTGTTGTTTTGTGA
>JAQGBK010000116.1:0-10358 GCA_034698505.1 Stercutus niveus
TTATCGCGGTGTAGGATGACGTTGTGCAGATTTGGTCGCATAGAATGGCTGCAGATAGGTTCTCAGCTTCAGAGACCGTTTCCCAGAAGTATTTTTCAAGGGATAACCGATTTTTTTTTGCCGTATCTCCCGTCTTTTGTCAGAAATGCAGTCATTTCTTTCGGCTCGATTAACAGAGTCAGCTGGGTCCCTATTTGAAAATAAGATTGTGCCACTGTCCACCTATCGAGTTATTGCTTAGTATTTTTGTGGGCAAGTCAGAAATATACCAAATAAAATTTAGGTAAAATTGTACGTTTCTAGCATTAATAGTTTTGGAAATATTAACCCGGTGACAAGGCTTTCGGCTTGACCCTCGTACATTCACGGTCAAACAACATAAACATGGGACTTAACATGAAAGTGAAGTGAATGTTTTATACAAAGAGAGATTAATTGCATAAACATAAATAAATGTTGCTGTCTAAAATAAATGTGCCAGTTTATGAGAAATTTACTCTTTCAAGTAAATATTAATTCACACAAACTGTTCCATCAACGCATTCACATTTAAATGCATTTCCCGCCATCATTGCTTGGCAGTGCTTGCAGATTAACTATATTTTAGAAATAATAAAAATTTTAACAAGTGATGTAATTAGAACGTAAAGTGATGTAACATTTGATTTAATACTTTTAATAAATTAAACACATCAGTGAATACACAACTACTAATCCGTAATCTACGACTCCTGGTAGAGGATCACATAGAACATCAAATATAAAATATGCCATCAGTTACATTTCTGGAATGATTTTAATCCGATTGATGAACAATATCCTAACAGGCCTAGTCGTACACCATATAAACTTTTACAATCGGCTCCAACTTCAAATTATAAACATAGTAAACAGTGTGTTTATTGTAAAGCGCCCTAGAAATATCATGGGCATGTGATGGCGCTCCCTTAAGTGGGCATGTTTACACTACATTACATTACAAGTCAGAGATTAAAAAGGTCTATATTTTATAGCCTCTAACCATTCAAATCAAACTTCTTCCATTAATTATTGATTTGACCGGGTACTAGTGATTTGACCGGGTACTCAGGTACTAGTGCATTTCCCGGGTACCCGGATAGGGCACCAGTACCCGGGCAGTGATCCAAGTATCCGGGTAGTAAAAAAATTGTTTTTTGGCTTTCTGGGTACCCAAATGCGTTACCCGCGGGAAATCCGGGTACCCGCCAGAGCATTTAACAAGTTTATTTAACTTATTTAACATATTTAGGGCGGTATCCCTCAAAAATATTTTTGCCGCCCAAAATAATTTATTTTCAATTTTTAAGCTTTATTCTGGTTCGGGTATCAAAAATCATTGGCCTGCGGGTAATTCGTGTACGCGCCAGCACATCTAATAATTTCTATAGATTGATTTATATACTAAACCAATTTAAAGTCATACCCCCACAAATTGTTTTGCTTGGTTGGTGGGTACTGAAACCGGGTAATCCGGGTACCCGTGGGTAATGCAAACGGGTACCAAGTCATCAAAACGTGTACACGGGAAGTGCACTACTGCCAATACACCATTGAAGCGATCAATTCAAATAATATAAAATATTAAAGTAAAATGTGAAAATACAGTTACGGTATGCATTATATAAATATTGGACAAGAGTAAATTTAAATTAATATGCCTACCCCACCATTCAAAAATAGCTGTGAATTTAGATTATACTTCTCCTTACCACCCCAATAACCCCCACCCCCTCAAAACTCGATTCAGAACGCTACGTTTTGGATTGAATAAGGTTAACCCGCCATAATAATCAGCCATTGGTATTTATTGGAAGAGAACATTACCCTCGAACAATCACGCACATTTTATTATGCAAAAACGTTAGTAGTTTACTTCTAGTATACCATGATACCACCGTGTTCCATTAGTGTATTCGCGATCTGAGTTTTTTATATTTACCGCATGTTGTACAATAAAAAGGTGTCGCTGTATCAACATGTTTAGCCACATTACCGGAAGTGATTGTAACCGTTTCTCCTTTGACCAAAGGTTTGGTATCAGACATGGCTTGAAGCAATACGGTCTAAATTTTCCCATCACTAATACTGCTGTTGCAGCACGGACACTATACAGTGTATACGAGATTTAAAACGATAGCCTAATGCTGATCTAAGCGTTTTTGCTTTATGCACTATGAATGTGATTTCCGATCGAATTCGTCTATGATCGATGTTGACCACAAATTCGTTCCGATTTACTAGTTAGGCATAGGTAGACGCTCCTAAATTATTAAAACACACGCGAGCCAATTCGTTTATGTTAACCGTTTCTAGAGCGTGTGTTACTAATATAGTGATATGTGAGATGTGTGAAATTGTGTTACGTGTGATCTATAAGTCTAATACTGCACCTATAAAAGAAAATGTTTTCTGCAGTAGCGATATCTTATAGACAGTAAAGCCTAGCGGGCTGAATCTCTGCATCAATATACGTGTGCCTCGATTGGTATTTACATATTTTTATTATTATTTTAATCTGGGTGTAATTTTTATTTTTATTTCCCTCTAGAAAATGTTTCCATCTAGATATAAGCTTAGAATGAATAAGAAACGTTTAATTTCACTAGTTCAACAGTGATATGTAAAATATAATGCTAAGCAAAGTGCAAAGCGTGCAAATGTAAATTTGAACAACTAGGCTTATGCATTTCAGTGATACATGGCAGCCACTAGGCTTGAAGAGAGTTATAAGGCATCTACGACACACTCACATTTCCTAATTCAGCATTTCGCCGATGCCCCGCAGTCCGAGCATTACGGAGATTAGTTTCCTGGAACTTGTGGGACGCGTTCAGGCGATTATGAATAACGGTTTTTTCCGAGATTTCGATACAGAGCGTCGGCTGACCACCGTACGCCGTGTATGCTGATCCACGAATTTGATACTGTTCATACTAGATGGGGGGACAACTGGCGGCAGTGACTCAATTATTCCAAGCGCGCCCAATAGATTGTAGGACAATAGTACAATAATTTCTATTTCAACTCATTGATATTTTAAACATTGAAACGCGTTATGTACCATAACTGAAACGGTACCGTAAGAGTTGTATTATTGTATTCCTAGGCCTCTTCCTCTGAGGCGGAAAAAAAATTTGAGAAAGAAAAATAGACTCATCTAAATAATTTGTTTGGTTTGCTACATTTAGTGTGAAGATGAATATAATAATCCAAGTCAAACCGCCCACCCAAAAGTTAAAATGAAATTACACCCATGTTTATGACAAGAAATGTTTCTCGGTTCGTCATATTTTGTTCTCTTGGTGTATCCCGCGAATGACAAACTACACGAACCCTGATAGGTTACAACCCGAATTAAAATTTAAAATTTAAATTAGGGTTTATTGTCCGTTTCGACTCCTGTCGGGGAATCTGAGCGAAATTAAACACCTTGCTAAAGGGTTATACGAAATGACCGGTACGGACACAACGTCTCGCTTCCCCAAGCTCCGTTTAACGTCCTACTCCTACTCGGGTCGGAAGACGTGCAACTGTGTGTTATTTTTTTGCAATTTACAATAATTTACTGGTCGGCTCACGGAACTTGAACCACTGATCGCAAGATGCAATCAGCTCCGCAAGAAACAATGCTGAGGCATTCACCGCTATCCATTGAGCCAACCAACCATACAAAATGCGGTGTAACCACTGTCTTTCAGTGTGGGTCTGAATGCAGTCAAGCCACAACCCTGTGTTTGTCTGCCAGTATAGCACCGCAACTAGCGCTTTTCTGACAGGCTTGACAATCTGCACATTGTATGTGGGGGTGGCTGTAGACAGTGTAGAGCGTTACCACAAGACCACGCGACGAATGTAATCCAACAATAATTGCCTAATATCATCATCTGAAAATCATCATCATCTTAAAATTTACGGGTGCGGGTGACATACGGGCTTCTATAAAGCAATTGCTGCAGCTACTCCTGAAGCCCGCTTTCAATTACAACTCCCAGCTTTCCGAGCATCGATTCTAGTGCAGATGCACCAGAGATGCACCCACAGTCCGTGAAGAAAACAAAATTGCTGATATGAAGGGAGATCTACGCTCTACGAAACAATAACTCTTAAATTGCGTATAACACCTTTTCAAAATGTATCGCAGCATTTTGAAAAGGTGTGTATTTTAATTGGGTTTATTTTGTCTATTCAGTTATTTTGCTCTATTCAGCGATTTTGTTTTATTCGCGGACCCTCATGGGTTGCCTGGTAATTTATTATGTGTGTCGTAGACTATTTATCGTCTCAAATTTTATGCTGTATATTATCAATAACAAGCAGTTAATAAAATACTAATATATATATATATATAAACTTATAATATAATATATAATATAATATAATATAATATATAAACTTATAAGTTTCGCCGCTCAAAGGAGTTTGTCCTCGCCCATTATGCTTATAAGAGAAAATTCGTCTAACTGCGTTCGCCTAACTGTGTTCGCCTAACTGGGTTCGCCTACGAACTACGTGCACTAACAGCGACATTATACTTACTGTAATTAAAGCTAGCCAACATGACTCTCCAATCACTGCGCGCGTGCACAACGAACCCGTTGTTTACAAATGGAGCGATCAGCGCTCAATGTAATCAGACTTTCTCTCAACGGCGAGATGTACCGCTCAATGGCCTCTAAAACTTATCACCATAACTGGCGCATATTAAGCGTAAATAGGTGCACTAACAATAACGGCGATGTTATACTGAATAAAAGCTAGCCAACAGGAATCCACGATCACACACTATCACTTCGCGGATATTGAAGGTGTTTAGGAATCCCTTCTGTTAGTACTGCGTCTGAACACATGCAGTGGTTGGGTTACTGATTGGATTGATTAGGAGAATTGCAGTTTTGAATTTTAATTGGAAACAGTACTTATCGTTTCCACTACAGCTTTGGCTAAATATGGTATCGTAGCGTCTCGATTTAACGTCCGTTTCGTTATCGGGCTGGCCACATCTGTGGAACCACTCGTCTGTGACGGCCTTATTTCTAGTTTACCGTCCTTGAACTATTTGACTAGTTTCATTTTTGTAGAATTTGGTAAGTAACAGGTTCCAGCTGCACATGGGCTCTATGCCACATTCAGCAAGAAATGCGACGTGCTTGGTGTTCAATGCTCAAGTCAACGTAAATTTCATTAGTGCTTATAACGAGAATTCTATTTTCGGCATTATTATTTTATATTCTGTTAAACGGCATTATTATTTTACGCTTTTTTGTTGCTAACGGAGCCTGATACCGTCGCAACCCAGTACCATATAAAAATAAGGCCGTCAGAGACGTCCGGTTTCCATCAAGTGGCTGACAGCAAATATAATTAAATATTTAAGTAAATAAAACTTTTTTTTAATAATTTTTTTTTTGTTGTTATTTTTTGTTATTCTTTTTTCTTTTTTTTCTTCTTCTTTTTTTGGTTATTCTTATGTTTAAGCCACTGTCAGCCACTGAGGGGTGAAACCGCTCGTCTCTGACGGCCTTATAAGGTGCGTCAATTTACTGGGCCGGTAAAAAAACTCACGTTTACACGCACGCTATGCTGACGTCACTGTTGTTGTTCAGCGCAGCTCAATTAAAACTGTACTATGTTTTCCGCAGTATGTGTTTGAGTGTAACTTAAACAACACACGCCAGGTCCAGGCACAGAGGCGTGTAAACAGGCATTAAAAGTCATATAAGTCTGTTATATAATGTTACAGGTCTAGTGTAGAGCACCGAAACATTGCGAGTCAATGGCCTGCTTACGTGTGCAAAACTGGCTTATAGGCCTATGTATACAGCAGATGCTCAGCTAATGGTGAAGGAGCTCGTATTATATGCAATATTTTCCTATTATATGCCGGCTGGACAGCCAGGCATAAATCTGGGGTCTTATCACCTCTCCGTGCGGTCTGTCTGTCTGTCTGCCTGGCTGCATGTCTCTCAACGTGTGTCTCTCTCATTCACTCTGTTTGCTTGTCTGTATTTCTGTCAGTTTGTCTATTAGTCTGCATCACTTGTTTCTCTCCTTCCCTCTGTCAGTTTGTCTTTCTGTCTGTCTGTTTGTCAATGTATGTCTTTCTTATTCACTCTGTCCATTTTTCTGTTTAACTGTCTGTCTGCAATCTGTCTGTCTATCTGCCTGCTCGTGTGAGTGTGCATGCCTGTCATATCCTCTGTACACCAATCCTTGACTAAGGAGGATTCTTTCTCCGCCCCCTCGCTCCCTCCCTTTCCCCCACGTGCCCCATCCCCTCTCTATTCAATCAGCGCCCACATCGTGAATACATTACAACATTGAGAACGCATCTGGTCAGGAGAGAAAGGAAGACATTTTACACGCCAAGCCCATCAGCGTGCACGGGACGCTTAACAGCGGAGGTCAAAGCCTTCACGACCGTATCGTATCTCGTATCACTCTGACTGCCAACATTAGATCGGGACTACTCGCGCACAGTACTCCGCAGGGGTGTAGGGAGAAATTGATTTCGGGGGGGGGGTCTAATAAAACAAATTTAACACAAGACGGGTAAATGAACAATTTGGGGGAATTATTTTCTGGACAATTTTTTCTCAGGCAACTTAAGTCAGATCAGGCAAATCTGTTGAGCAGGGGCGGAGGGGGGGGGTAACAATTTTGTCCGCAATCTTATTTCCGTAGTTACGACAAGTCAGCGCCAGAAATATGCTCAGCGGGGTTGGGAGGGGCACAAGAATTTCACCCGCAATAGTTTTAATTCCAAAAAACACCCCATGTTTAACAACATTTTGGGGGGCTTAAATAGTCCCCGAGATGACTTCCTTTCTCGCATTGGGGCCTTAACCCCCAATGCCCCCCACCCCCTGTCTACGCCACCGTGCATTTGTGTATACATGTATACAGGAGAATCAACCAGCGGCTATAGGTTAATGAAATTGCTAACTTGCCAACACTGTCGAGTTCGCAACGGGAAAATTCACACAGCAATGCAGCTCCGCCTAGCGGCAAAAATGGGTTTGTGTATATAGGCAATAACAGTTACCACAGACAACTGACCACAGGAAATTAACAGCACACAACAGATTGCAAACAAATGACAAAGACAACTGACCGCAGATAACTGACCACATGCAACTGACGACAGACAACTAACTGCAGACAACTAACCGCGTAGACAACTGACCACAGGCAACTGACCGCAGACAACTTACCGCAGACAACTAACAGCGTAGGCAACTGACAACAGACCACAGACAACTGATTGAAGACAACTGACTGCAGACAACTAACCACATAGACAACTGACCACAGACAACTGACCGCAGACAACTGACTGCATACAACTAACTGCGTAGACAACTGATTGTATACAACTGACCAGAAATACTTTTCCCAGTATAACTCACAGCAGACAACTGATCGCAGACAACAGAAAAAACTATCGATCTCAGGACAACTCACCGCAGAAAACAATCTAAAAACTACTTATCTGCTTAAGGATAAATTACTCTGTTGCATCCAGCGTTTCTTCACAGTTTTCCTGTGGTCAGTTGTCCTGCAGCTTTTGTCCTGTGGTCAGTTGTTTACGGTCAATTGTCTGCAGTCAGTTTTTCCTGCCGTCCATAGTTGTGAATACAAATTTCAGGTACAAATATAATATTATTCTATTTTCCTTTATTTTATGTACTACATGTGTTTTGGAAGCAAGTAAGAAAGTACATAAGCTTTCTTAAAAATTATAAATAATATGTCTAGTCAAAGTTCTGTCTCTATTCTCTATTGATTTTCACGACAGAAACCAGCAGATTTTTTTCTAGATGCAAAAAGGCAGCATTTCTCTCCGTATTTTCAATATTTTATTGTTTCTATAAAATACGCGTATTTGACCGTTATTTATTCTCGTTTTGCCATATATCACAACTGTGCTGCGGTCTACTATCCCGTGGTCAGTTGCCTTGCAATCCACTGTTTAGTGGACTGTTCTCATTGCTGTAACTTATCGAGTGATAGTTTACTATCGCACTGTGCGTGAAGATCACATGAAATCATGCGACAGTCATTCACCGATATTTCACATTAGTGTGACAGCTGCGCAATAAAATTGTGCAATGATATCGTGCAATAATATCGTGCAATAATATCGTGCAAAAATATTGTGCAATAATATCGTGCAATAATACAGTATCATGCAATAATATCAAGCAATAATTTGCTTATTGAATGCAAAATTTCAACAGTTGGCATGAAAAGGAGCAATAGTCCTTTGCAAAAAATGATTTACAAAGTGTCGGATGTCAAGCCAAAAAGTTATATTAACAAACCCCTGGATATTGGTCCGGTAACCGGTCCCCGCATTGGGCACCAATAATGGGGCTGATTGGCTGGTAGAGCAAGAGTGACTCATCATGTTGACGACGCCCATTTCGGTACAAAACGACAAAAACGAGTTAATTTCGGGTTAGGGTGAGGGCTAGCGTGAGGGTTAGCGTGAGGGTTAGTGCAAGGGTTATGGTATTTAGGGTAACTTGGTAAGGTTTAAAGGGGTCAAGGCAGAGAACGGCCTTATGTATGCCCGGCTCACCCTCGGCATATGCCAACCCGTCATATAGACCTGAAAAAATATATTTATAAAATAATGTGGAGTTGGTAAGGGTTAGAATTAAAGTTGGGATTAGGACACTGGAATTCGAAAAAGTTAGCGTCGAAACGATGTTACTGGTCCACTAACGTGAAAATATAGGACCGGCTACCGGTCCAATATCCAGGGCCTATTAACGACAACAGCCTTACTAGTAGGCATAGTACCCCAATTCATTGACAGCTGAAAATTACGTATCAAATAGATAGACTAGTCAGCTTACCTGAAACTCTTCCCAAGTCAATATTTTATCACTTCACAATAAGCAATCTACAATTCTACACTCGAAGCTGAAATAGTGCCGCACCGTCTTCGCTTTTCAATCCACCGACGAGCGAATAAGCGGTTCGAGTAACGCAGCAGCGTTAAAAAAATATGCCGATCGGCGAATTTTCGCTCGACTTTCGACTTCAAATCTTAATCGCCGGACAACAAATATTACAATCTGACGCTGAAATCTGGTTATGGAGGACGTTGTGCGTCGGTTCGGCCGTTTCGCGCAAGATTTAGCGCAAGTTTGATGTGCGCATTTTGTGTAGAAAACACAGCAATAAAATGCGAGAAACGTACGAGTTTATATATATGTACGTCAGCTGTGCGGCCTCTGACACGCGCCGCAATGATACCGGCCGACAACCCAATCTACATACACTGCACGAATATTTAGCACAATATATGTACGTACTAGAACGCACGAAATTCACTGAGGTCAGTTAAATTTTAGATGTTTTTTGATGTTAAGGTAAGTGTGAAGCCGTACTATGACAATCATAGTTTAAAGGATGGGATTGTTAGGATTTCAGACGGATTAAAATTAGCAAGGGTGAACGTATTTTAGTATGCATGCAGTCCTGAATATATTTTTGTCAAAAGTCGGCGTAGATTATGTTTTAGTGCCCTTCCTGGTTATTTACGCCAGGGGTGTTTCTGGTTTAAACCCCAACTTTTAAAATTAAATTAGCATCCATTTTCCATATAAATAACAGGAAAATATGTTTCATTTAAATTCAATAGAAATTCAAAACATGAATCGCCTAAGCTGAAATAAAATGGCGATGGATTGGTCAAATGTAGAACATTAGAAATATTCTTACGTGTCTTGGAATGAGACCGTCCTCTGGGCCATCGCTCTTGCCGCAATGAACTCGGCCCGAGGGGTCGCAGGTTAAACTTGAAAAAGCTTCTATATGCTCACGCGTAAAATATCTACAGATTCATCAAATTAAATTTTCTAATGTGTGCCAGGTGACAGGGGTTCAGTTATTGATCTTAATTTTGTAATTTGATTCACTATTTTGCATTTCAATTAATTTTGAGACGACTTAACAAACCTGTCGCTAACTACAGGCAGTGGCTTGGATCGACTTAGACTCGCCAGTTTGGCACGGTGCCAATAGTTGCCGGTCGATTCTTCGCCCGTGCTGTAGGAGTTGTTTACTGTGATATTGTGTCGGTTTACGAGCAGGCCTACTATAATACGACCTACACCAAATGCGCTGAGCGCATTCAGCATAAACAACTGATAAAAAGCAAATGTCGACTACCGTACAAAGAATATGCTGATGCTTAGGTCTATATATATATATAAAAATTCTATTTTTTTTAAAGAATTTATTTCACATACACAAAATGAGGTGCAGATAGAAACCATGGCAAGTTTAGAATCTTGACAGTGAGTCAGTGACATGAAAACGACATT
>JAQGBK010000117.1:0-10350 GCA_034698505.1 Stercutus niveus
AACCGCGGTTTTTGATTAACCGCCGCATCACTACTATATACGTATCCAAGCATTATGCACAATTATTAAAATCAAACTGAGTGGCTTCGCGCGGGACTTGCGAGTGGATTCTGTGTTTTCAACCATTTACATACATCCCGACCGAGATCAAATAGTTCAAATACAAGTCTAGTAGAAATTATGTTATTAAAGGAAATATCAATACAATTAAAATTGGCATATATTAGTTGTGTGATGAATAGCACCTGAATGACAGAACCATTCATTTAAATATAACAACCTTCCTTTCATTATGGCACTGTCATTGTGCACAATGGGAAACAGCTGGCAAATTGGCACACCATTCTTACAAAGTCAAGGTGATATCATCTGGTATGTCCAATTAATCTGGTTATATATTTAGCATCTTGCAAGCATCATCAGTTGGTGGCAATAGAGCCAACTTTTAAATCATATAAACAACCGCAAGTCAAAGTCAGAGTATACCTTTCAAAACTGCACACCCGGACATATTATCAGGAGAGCTCTTAGGAGTGTTCTTAATAATATTCACTCTCTACGTAGGCCTATGCCAAAGGATAACTGGGTAGCAGTTTGTATGTAACCAGATACAATATGTTGTACAACCACAGCTGAAAACTGTAAAAGGCATGCATTATTCCACCTAATAGAACTATAAACAGTACTTTACGTATTTAGCGATTTATCCGAGAAGATTTATTATCGGTCTACCTTCACAGTATTCATTCTTCTGGACAACCAGAGTTTTCTTCTTCGGCAGGAACAGGCGAGGATCCCTGACGGTGAGGGCATGGATGGAGTGAGGTGCCAGCTCAGCTGGACTAAGAACGTCCTTCATCTCACTCCAGTTTCTGATCTGCTCCGAGTGAGCTTGAACATTCTCTTCTACCGCGCAATGTGACTCCCACCACCCCGGCTTCATCACAGCCCCATTGTGGGCTTCAACACCTGATGCGAGCACGGTAGTGCGTTCAACAGGAGTTTGTACATTCGCAGCGCGAAGAGCCGCCTGCAGGACACCCAGAGAACTCGGACCTATGAGCTTGAATCTGCATAGATCATCCTTCAGCGATTCTACGATAACACGACCGCTGCTGAACATAACGCGAGGAAGACTTTCCGGTGATGGAACAGGATTAGGAGCGTTCTTAAGAGCGTTCTTATTACTAGGAGCATTCTTACGAGCGCTACCATTATTACGAGCATTCTTAGGAGCATTCTTAGTATCAGGAGCGCTCTCAGAATTCTCCTTCCTAAGCCTCTTCTTAGGTGGTTCAGTTGCTTCAATGGAAGCATCACTACTGACTTCTGGAATCTCAATTTAATCTGATGCTGTAAGAATATCATCAGCACGCGGCAACTTGGCAAGTTTGTCTATCGGACACACAATCTTAAGTTCATCCATGAGTCGTGCATATGATGCAGGATGAGTACACAGCCAGAGTTGCCGGATTGTGCTCCTTCCTCCTAGAGCATCCACAGCCGACAGGCGCGGTCTAACATCTTTAGCCTGCGATAAACCACTGTTTGTAGCGGAGCTGCTTCCACTCGATGCATGCTTAGCCTCAGATAAACCAGTGTTTGTATACAGATCAGATGTACCGCTAGCCAAGACATCCTCAACGTCCTTCATTGAACCCTTCTGAGACAGCTCTGGGAGTGTTTTCCACATGAATGTGATTTCACCTAAAGCCGATCTCGAATGACAACCGCTGCCATAGACAGTCAGCGTGCCCTCTCTTGTACCATCTATGAACATCCTCGAAGCCAATGAGCTTCCTAAATGTTCGCAAACATACAAACATACAAAAAAGAACTGAGAGCATGACCACCAAGTCCTGACCACAAGACACATGAACATTACTATTTGTTAATCTAAATGTGACACAAACTTATATGTAGAACTTTAACAGTAATATAATATAAAAATTATACACAACACAATCAATATTTTTAATATCACATAAATATAATGAGCTAGGTTATCAATAATTGGTTGCTACTGCGGCTAGCTTGTCAGTTAACACTGCAGTCAGGTTCCACAGTTGACATAACTATTGAGTGTTGATATATTTACTGTCTTATATTTATTTTTCAAATTTTACATGGTGGCATGTTCGTGACCATCACAATAACTTTTACAAAAATCCATGCCATAGAAGAGCAAGTTTTTTACAGACACTGTGCAACACTTACAAGAAGGTTGCGACTATTTATAAGTCTAAAACAATTTATTCTCGCACAATTTAAAAAGGCCTACCATTCGTCGAACTGCTGATTTGCTCCAAGCCCCTGATTAGTTCATTCTCTGGACCGCTCAACTCGATACAACAGTAGCATGACATATCCTAAAGGAAACAAAATAAACACAATTTAAATGAACAACACTAAATTTTAAAGTTTGTTAATATTGAAATATATGTTTGCTGCCGTTTCCTTTTTAAACTATAGCTCGTCTGCTGGTTCCGCTTCTGGCTGTCTGTGTATCAATGGTCTCGAATCAACTTAGTATTCCGATAATAGCACGTAAGTTGCACTCGCAGTTGCTTTCACATAATTTAATTATACTCAAATCTTAGAATAAATACAATATATTTGTTGTATTACAATCATACAACAAAATCTTACAAACTACAATCTTATGTATAATAAGATCTCACACAAAATAGATCTCACAATAACATCTCACAACTACAAATAGGTCTACAACAAATTTATACTACAACAACCTTTCACTATTGCTGTCTTACAATCCTCAGTTTATTTGCTTAATCGATACATCTCCATATAGGTCTAGACTCCATACATGTCTAAATGAATGCGCTTCAATACGAGCATGGAGCTAATCAAAATTGTCATTCTGAGCCTGTGAGACTTATAAAAAAGCACTATGAGCACTAAACGGTTTAAAAGCCAATGATTACTATTAGTATAATTATTATACTGACCACCAACAAGCACCGGCCGGTGGTGCTCCGATAGGCCGCCCTGACCCCGCGCTCATTGCTGTGCAGCGGTATCTTGTAGCCCCAGCGCTCTACCATGTGGAAGCGCTTGGCGTGCCAGATGTGCGTCTCAAGCCAGACGTTCCGCCGCTTGCGCCGCGCGTACTCAAGCAGCAGGTTAGCCGGCCGCCGGCGATGTCTACGTGATGGACGCTTTTTGAGCTTGGGAAGCCCAGACTTCTTCATCTAAACAATAGCATTAATTACTAATTACGAGCACTCCACTAGACACATTATTAGTAACAATGTTTTATTTATGTTGTATTGTGCACCATTTCGATGTTCGATAAAAGAGTATGGTACACTATAATCAATAACTAAATATCTAAGTCTAAGTAATTGGAACAAACAAAATTTAATATTTGTATATATATTTCATTTATAAAGATTTTTTCCATTATGATTTCATATATGATAAAATTATTATTAGTCTATCGCAGTTTTTAATAGATAGTTATCTTTTTTCACCATCCAATGAGCTAAATCTAGTGCTTTCCTTATACAAAAAGTGCTACATATGACTTCTTTAGTTAGAACAAGAAAAATAAATTTATGATGCTCATTTCTACTAAATTCTATATATTTCTGTTCCTTACGTTCAGCCGATCAAGTCAAAATTGAAATATCAATTCCACTACATAGTTTAATCGGAAGCGTCTATCAAGGATTTATTCAGCATTACATGCTATAAACTCAAGATCAATTTGTAAAAAAAATTATTAAGAAAAGAAACACTGTCTACAGAAACAATTACTATAAAAAATAAAAAGACTAGCGTCGGCAGGATCAAAAGACAACATTAATTTGTAGGATCGGTCGGGTTACAGGAACCCCCTACGATCTTAATCCTGTACATTGTCGCTCTATACGGTACCCTAGCGTCCCCGGAGTTGGCCCTGACTGAGGCCCTGAGGCTCTATTCCCAACTCTACATGTCAAGTTGTACAATTAAGTTGTGCAATAACTGGCAAGTTTTAACATTTTCTCAGCAGAAACACAACGTGTTCATCGTGAATTGGACGAATTCGTCCGAAACTCTATAAATATTATCGGTGTTCAGAACTTACCTTTCGCTCGGCAGCACTGAGGTTTGGGGTTCAAATTGGCGCATGGGCTACTGTCTCGTCCCTGGGTCTCCATGCTGGGAGCGGATCGAGGGGAAGTCCGCGGCACAACCGCTCCAGCTGCGTCCCGTTCATCGCTCTTCCGGGGTAGAACTTTTAACTCCCTGCGGACCTTTGTCAACCTCTGCCACTTTGCTGACCGTGCAGAATTGTAGATGTAGTCTATCCAGTGCTGGACGGCTAGTCGTTCTCGACTAGATCTGTTTGATGCTTTGATCAGCTCATCAGCGCACTTTACGAATAGACGTTATAGACCGTTTTGTCGTATTTATACAATTGAATGTACTCGATTTAATTCGTCGAACAAAAGACGTGCATTAGACTGAGAATACCGACTAGATAGACAGCGGCATAACTGTGTACCTACAAAGTGAGTGCCGAAACCGAGTAATAATAATAGTTCATTATTACATGAATGTCACACCGCAAACCGGACAAGTTTGGAGTTTGACACTCAATTTATAATAAAACTTAGTTAACCTTCAAATGCGGATGATAGAAAAAATATAGGCCAATCAATGTAGTTTTATTTAAAGTCTATATTTCTACTAAGCTGCAATAAAGAGCAACAAAATTGGTTGGGGAACTTGGGGGCAGACATTAAATGTCCCCTGTTAGACCTCGAATCAGATCGGAACAAATAAACTCAAGGTTTCCTACACCAGAGATAATTGGCACCAATACCATCTGAATAATAATATTCTTTAGCATACAAAATATGAAAACACTTGTAATTTTTAAGTTCACTCAGTTGCATGCTTCCAACGTTTTATTGACATTAAGATTAGGTTTGCCTATACATTTTTGAACAGATTCAATTATTGTTTACAATTATTGAACATGAAACTTGTCACGTAGGCTAGCTGAATTAACGTATCGCTGTATAATAATAGTTCGATTTATCCCAAATTAAAGCCACGTCCTTCGATACCTTCCAGTTGACACGTTATGTTGCACTTGCATACGCACGTTCTTATCTGCTGATGTATGTTGTTATCCTGCGGCTTGTTTATTTGTTGACTCAAGCAAAGTCAAAGTGCACCACTGTCGTGGATAGCCCCAAAGTTCACGCGTTTTTACGTGCTTAACTAATAATGGATTGGCCCTGTTCTCATATAGGCCTATACTCCTCCACGATGGACTTTAATCGTAGCGTTTAATAGTAGCGTGTAGCGTAAAGGTTAATGTTTAATTGCCAACGATAGGCCTATTATGTTGCCGATAGTCCGTGATCCGAGATACATAGGGGAGGGTGGTACTGAATGGACCGGGTAATGAAAGGACCATTGACTTGAAAATTAGTTCCCAGCAGATTGAGGTTTGCTATACGTAGTAAATAGTTTCATTTTAGCCTTATCTATCTTGCTACTTCCGGTTTCATTGTTTACATGAGATTTTCAAAGTTTTTTCAATATTTCTAATTTTTTCCATATAAAAGTAAAAATACCTATTGTCACAGTTTGTCTATTTTTTCCACTTTGCTATTTGATTATGACTAGAGTGCCTGATTACTATTATTGTGTAGGACATAGGCTTTGGAATGATTATGATATGAACAATACAGTGCCTATAGATTTGGATTGTTGCATGTTTTACTGCAGCATGGTGAGGTTGTACTGAATGGACCACAACAGAAGGTACTGAATGGACCGGTCCATTCAGTACCATACAGAAGATTGTATTGCTAGCTTCTTCACCATTGCGTTAAGCTGTTTAATAATTGCCTGGTTGTTGTTGTTGTTGCAGGCTAGGTGTTTGATAATGAAGCACAGAAAGCCTACAGCGAACAAGGGTGGATGGGATCCACAGGACATGATAAGAGCTGTGGATGATGTTATAAACAATGGTATATCGGAACGAAAAGCTGTGGAACTATATCACGTCAAGCGGTCTTCACTGAAACGACGTCTGAAGGAAGCTCGTGCCGTGCCAGGTGGACTGACAGAGGCACGAAACGCTCCATACAACAAGTGCTCAATGAAAATCTTCACCAGTGCAGAGGAGAAACAGCTAGTCGAGTACTGTTTGCGTGCGTCAAAGATGGGATATGGACTAAGCCTCATAAAGCTGCGAGGTCTGGCATATGAATATGCTTCAATGCTTCGTAAACGTCTACCTCATTCCCGTCGTGGACGTCCGAACCCGTGGGAGAAGAACAAACAGGCGGGTAGAGATTGGGTGAGAGCATTTATGAGTCGCCACAAAGAATTATCGATCAGAAAGCCAGAGGCAACATCCATTGGACGCATGTCAGCGTTCAATAAGCACAACGTTGACATATTTTACAACAACGTTCGTGAAGTTCTCACAAAGTATAAGTTTCAGCCGAACAATATCTGGAACTGCGATGAGACGGGAGTTACGACTGTGCAGATACCTGAACATGTCGTAGCCGGGAAAGGTGAGCGTCAGGTGGCGTCGGTGACCAGTGCAGAACGCGGTACGCTTGTCACTATGTGCAATGCTGTCAACGCTTCCAGAGCTTCAATACCACCATTCTACATTTTCCCACGTGTACATTTCAAGAATATCTTTCTGCGAAATGGTGCTCCGGGATGCGTTGGTACAGCACAAACGACAGGGTGGATGGTAGAGGCGACATTTGTCGAGTGGTTTCGACATTTTGTGAAGTGCGTGCATCCATCGAAGGAAGACCCAATATTGCTAGTTCTAGACAATCACGAAACTCACATGACTATTGAGTTTATTGACTTGGCTGCAGAGAACGGCGTAGTTGTTGTAACCATACCGCCACATACGTCTCACAAGCTTCAACCTCTAGATATCAGCGTGTATGGTCCTTTCAAGCGTCTCTACAACCGCGAAATCGGTTCGTGGCTGGTGGCCCATCCAGGAAAAACAGTGACAATCTATGATCTCGCAGAAATTTCTGGCAATGCGTGGACAAAGGCTTCAATGCCTGCGAACATTATCAGTGGGTTTGCGGCATCTGGGCTTCATCCGTTTCAGCCGGACAAGTGGCAAGATGAAGATTTCTGTTTGGCTCAGGTAGGCCCTAAACTAGATTAGAATTTGTCTATCTCTCGAAGCCACGACCTCTGGATTATAATTCCAGTGCTCTAATATTCAGCCACCGACGCCCGTCAATATTGTATATTATAATATACATTAATATTATGTTATTTTTGTTGTTGTTGTTGCTGTTGTTGTTGTTGTGTTTTTACACCAACTTGTGTATTATATTGTAGCATTATCTAGAAAGCACAGATGCTGTGTGTTTTGTATAGGTGACGGATCGCCCAAATCCTCACCCCGACACTGTTACGCCTGACCGTCCTGATCAACAAGGGAATCCTCCGCCTGGCCATCCTCACCCAGTGAGTCCTCAGTCTGGCGGTTCAAATCTTCAGCCGGACGATCCGCATCAGGCTCCTCGATCCGGTGATCTTCAGTCCAGTCTTCAGCCTAATCGTCCACGTCAGCCGATCAACCCAGAACCTGTGGAGGCACTCAGCGACGTGACCAACGAGCCTAGCACTTCAACCGGAGGTGTCACTCCAGCAAGTATTCGTCCTCTACCAAGAGCACCAGCTCGCGAAGCTCCGAAGAAGGGTAGACGGAAGAAGTTGTCATCCAGACAATGCCTGTACTGGAAGACAATGCCAATACTGGAAGACATCCCGTATGCGCAAGAATCGTTGATGTGATACCGTACTCGCGCGATCATTTAGGCCGGTTCGCCTTTGTTAGTTGATGCCCTAATGATATTCAAGAAATTCTAGTGGTTAGGCCTAGCTATAGTGTAGGCTAGCTTGATTTCTTGCGAGAGGGTGAAGGTGTAAAGGATAGAATTGGACAACGTAATAGCAGGCATTTTTGGTAACGTCATCTGGTCAATCAAATCTAGGCTCTTTTTGTTCACCGTACATTCTTAGATAACATTGCTAGTGATTTAGTAATAAATGATCTTTTTTTCGCTCATATCATGATAATGTTTATCAACTATGGCTTTACTGGTGTTTGTTATCACCAAAGGTATAAATAGGATAGAGGCATGCATTGTTTCATGAAAATTAGGTAATGTTTACTGTGTTCTACACTGTGGTCCATTCAGTCCAAGGGGTGGTCCATTCATCCCCGCCTACTGTACTGAATGGACCGCCGAAAAATCTTCGACATGGTCTCGGTTTTTCTAATGTAATCTTTTTTCTAATAGAATGCAGTGTACAGAGCTATGTGGTTAACTTCAACATATGATCTTAAAAACATACAATGTTAACCTTGAGGATACCAATGACAGTTTGCACCAAAAAAATATTTGTCATAGTTCAAAAAATGTGCTTCATTCAGTACCACCCTCCCCTATCTATGCAAGTGCATTTAAATAGGCTGTATACTATTTATGCCACTATAATATTAACAAACCGTTGGTGAAACATTCAACTAAATTATGATAAAGCTAGTGTTACATATTATTATCAATTTCTCATATTTGGTGTTAAATACACTACAACTGTAAACATGTGACATGCCAAAATTGCTCTAACACGTTATGGATGTCGATTTTCCCACGAAGCACCTACTGCACGATTGCATTGTTACCAATCATTAAACTACCATCCGATAATGATGAAATTTAGATAACAAAATAAGCAAGAACTGAAATATAACAAACATAATTCATATCCTCTGTAAAGTTGTAACCCGATTTCAAATTTAATCACAACAATTTATAGATAGCTAGATATAATTATTATGTCCTTTATTCAATTTTAAAAAGTGTAACAATGTTACATTGGTTACAAAAATAAACAATAGCTTGAAATAACACTTGCATAGTGTCGGACAGTTACAAGATCATGATTGCGTAACGAAATACATTGTTGGTCAATACATTCAATATTTAATTTTCAAACATTCTTATTTATAAAGAAGGGTTTAGCTTACAATAATAACCCCCAAATAAATGTATAGAAAATCAAGATGCAATGGTTATGGGATGGAAGGAGGATGATATAGAGATGCAGGGGTTCACTCGTAGAAAACGGATTACAATTAAACTTCACAACACAAAGCAAACGTTTATAAAATGAAATGCATAATTTTTATGCATAATTTACAATGCTAAACAGTCTGATTGTTTTTTGTCCATATCACAGGTTCAAGACAGCTCCATACAAGATGACACGGACCAAGAACGACATGAAATAGACAACCATAGGGGATAAGTGACCTCAAGCAAACTGGCCCCAGGACAACTGACCGCAACAATTTGTCCATATATATATATAAAGCATGGGGAAATAAATTTATGTTAAACTTATGTTGCTATTTGTGGTAGCGATGGTTTGGAAATTTGAGAATCTAGAAATTTGAGAATCGGTTCGGTTTTCGGATTTTTAGTGCCCGAAACAGCGGTTTCGATTTTCCAAAAAAAAAATTTTTTTTACTTTGTTTACAAACATTTTTTCAAATGATAAATGGATGCATTCATTCTAGTGATGGGGCGGTTACAAAAGTTGAGATTCGGTTCGGTTTTTCTCTATTTTAGCCCCAAAACTGCAGTTTCGGTTTTGGTTTCCAATTTTTTTTACAAATTTTAAATTGCATGGCAGTTATTATTTTGGATATATGTTTTTGTCGATCTATTTGTGCTTTAAAAACTGCTTTGCAATGTAAAAACTAAAAAAACAATTTTTTACAGTTGTTTTTTTTGGACTCGGTTCGGTTTTTTTTACGTCGGTCGGTCAACCGCCGCAGTCGGTTGACCGCCGCATCACTAGTTTGTGGCGAGTTGACTTTGGTCAGTTGTTTTGTGGTCAGTAGTCATAGCAGTAATCCTCTGCGGTCGCGGCCAGCGGTTTAGTGGTAAGTACACACAACAGTCAGGGTTGTGGCATGCGGTTGGCCATCTTACAGTCAATGAGGTACCGTGCAGGTTCAGTCGCCAGATGGCCTTGGGCCGCATCTTATTGATTAGGTCTTCATTTGTGGCCGTAGATTCATGTATGCACTGTTAAGCATACAAAAATTAATATGCAGGAACCTTTTAGCAAAATTCGTACAAATTCTTCAAACATAAATTTTTTAAAATGAACCATCAATACGGTCACTAGTTCTAGATAGACCATTCAGAAATTACGGCGAAAATGAAATGCAGATATTTAGCGAGATCGTCATTCTAATTTCCTAAACTGTGCGTTATTTATTTAAAACTGTCCATGTTTACTTTCGAAATG
>JAQGBK010000118.1:0-10350 GCA_034698505.1 Stercutus niveus
TCCACTAAAGACATAGTTAAAATGACCATTAACTTATCCAGCCATACCCTCACTGACGC
This sequence comes from Stercutus niveus, assembly GCA_034698505.1. Lineage (NCBI taxonomy): Eukaryota > Metazoa > Annelida > Clitellata > Enchytraeida > Enchytraeidae > Stercutus > Stercutus niveus. The sequence goes on from JAQGBK010000118.1 coordinate 60, forward strand.
TGACATTAGACTCTTAGAAAGAGGACTGTTATTCGTACTAAAATTCGTATTAAAACATTTCCAATTGAAGAAAACGTCGAAAACGACGACTTTGATCCAAAAATTAAAAGATTTGAACTACATGAAGCCCCCAAATGCTACTTTGCCTAGAGATATTCTAGACACTGTTTCAAAAATTAATATTTCTACTAATAATCTTTTACAACAGCTTCCTGGAACGATCATGTACATTGTGTACATATCGTACATATCGTACATATTGTGTACATATCGTACGCTCGATTCTCGCTACAACTCTGGAACCCACGAGACCGCGGCGCTACGACAAACTTAAATGTGGGGGAATATGAATATACTATGTTGTCATGTATTAAAGGTGCGGATATTTTATTAAAACATAGTTATTTTAGAAGTAGAATATAATGACATCATACAATTAGCAACAACTATTACCGGTTATTTTTAAAATTATTAGTAACTGTGTTTCCGTATAGCATTGCGACCACAAACACAGGGTGGGCCATAAAAAACGAAAAAGTTTAAAGTGCAGTAACTTTTACAACTAAATTTGTTAAAAGCTACAATTAAATCGAATACAACAAAATTCGGCAATTAAGTAAAAAATAAACGCTAAACGTTTTCCAAAAGCTTAATTGAACCGTTTTTATGCAATTCAAGTTAATACGAGGGCATTCCCCTTTCGGGATCAACGAGACGATGCCTTGATTATGATTCAACCCCTGTTTACGACAAAAATATTTCATTTATTATTTTATTTCTTGCTAAAATAGAGTCTTAGATCTCTACACTGAAACTCTTTTTAGCTAATTTTTTAATCGTGAACAAGTAAACAAAACGACGCCTCGTTCATCCCGACCCTCTTATTAACATGAATTTCATAAGAAACGGTTCATATGAGCATAAAAATAACATTTATTCTTGACATCATTACCGCCATTTAAATGTGTTTGGTTTAACTTTAGCTTTTAGGTTTAAAAGTGGTAAAACTTACACTTTGGCGTTTTTATGGCCCAAGCTGAATTTGGCCTAACTAATTTAAGGGGGAGACTGCTTTTAAGCGAAGGCGCTTAAGTTGTATATGGGAGGACCAGACCATTCTAGTATGCGATCGAAACGAAACACCTACTTTTGACAACAACGCACAATGTAGGAATTTTCAGTCTCGTTATGAAGTAATTGGCCTACGTACAGTACTTTACGCTCCATTTGTATTAAGCGTTAGTTTTATTGTTGTTTGGAAATTGTTTGGCGGGCCACATGAAGAGGGTCGGCGGGTCCGGCCGACTTTGGCCCGAGGGCCGCACTTTGGCCGGCGAGTACTTTGAGTATCTCTGCTCTGCTTTACTTGCATAACTTGCAAATAGGCGGTGCATTCAGCAGTCTGCAACACCTAGCACGATGCACGTGCATGCAAATAGGCGGTGCATTCAACAGTCTGCAACACCTAGCACGATGCACGTGCATGCTATTGAGCAATAGTGGTTGGTAAAATATTAGTCATTATTAATTAAATTTACTAAGAGAAATGATGCAGTAGGCCTAACCGCTTTCCCTATAAGTTTAATGCTTGAACTGATATCTTATTGATTTGATTCACTCGTATATAGACTATAGGTTTACATACAACTGCTGAACATATAAATTTGTAAATAAGTCACAATTACATACATAAATGCATAAATAAATGCAGACAAGTTAGAAAGGCAGAGACGGGACCATGGTATACCCGGTGACCCCGCTAGTACAGTAACACACTAGTCTAGACAATAAACGGCGTGCACTTTGCGCACACATCAGCGAACATCCGAATGTTACAAAGTCCTCCTCAACAATAGTTCGGGACTGCAACTATATAACGGTTCGTGTCAGTGTTTAACAGCCCACTATCAGGCGAGCCTAGGATATTGTCACAGTCTTGGGCTTGCAGGTCAAATGTATGCAGCAATCGCAGAGAAGAGATTTCACAACTTATCAATGCAAATATTAGCCGTGTTAAGCCAGGCCAATATTACCTATAGACATTCAAAATGGATATAAACTAAATAGTTTGTGAATTTTTATAATTTTGTAGCGTATGAGCTGTGGATGCTAGAATGTCCCCGAGGCTTTCCGACTTTCGCTGGACTTTGAACTAAATGCTAAGTCTGCTTTTGGGTATTCAGTAAAACAGGTTGCGTGTAGTAGCCTAGCACTGACAAGTTAGCGTGTTAGGACTAGTTGTGCTTTTTGTTAAGGCTAAATATGAACCTTACTATTAAACCAGTAAAGGGCTGGAGGCATAACACTTGGCTGCCGATAACGCAGAGCAACGTAACATATTGGTGTTCAGATTACCGTAGCGCCCAGGACAGGTGCAAGTGGAGTGGTACTAGTTACCGTAGCGCCCAGGACAGGTGCAAGTGGAGTGGTACTAGTAATCGTACAACGTCCTCTTTAGCAAGCGACAAAGAAAAAATAAAAAGATGTTTTAGGCTTAGAAATAGAAGATTTAGGCTAAACTTTTGTAAATAGTTTAGAATTAATCACGAATTATTCACTTAATTGTTTACTTGTAATTGTAATTGTTTCACAACATTTACAATAATGTCACAAATAGACGAAAACGAAATACAAATGCACAAAAAACATTCACATAATTTGCAAAAACCTCCTGTTGTGGAATGCTTTGTTGTCGTACAAAATCCATAACTTCTATTCTTGCCAACAAATTCATTTTGCTATCAAAGAAAGATGTAATATTAAATTATATTTTAGGTCAAGTAAAGCCTACATAAAGGTCACGAACTTGAAAGGGGGTCAGGTTGAGCGTTACGGACATGGTCTGAGCGACTTTACGCAGTGTTGGAAGATAGACAAGAGATGGTACAAAGTTTTCTTTCACGTCCGGCCCGCACTGCGTTATAATAAACGGCTGCATGCGCGCGCTGCTAGCCTCGTCCATTGCGCTCGCCGTGTCATCAGAAGCGCTGCTTGGAACAGACTCACTGGAATGGGCTAATTGTTCTACTTTGTACAGCAGTCCTCGCCTCGCCTCGACCTGGTAGTGGTAGATACACCTGAGGTCCCACATCCTGCGAACTCGATGTTCCCTTGCTTGGAACCGTTCGGTAGCAAATCGGCGCTGGTTGACTTGAACATCGTTGATTGGTCGACATTCACTGAAGGCAGACGTTCAATAGTCGGTGAAGGAACTTTCTCGAGTTCATCAGTTACTTAGTCGTTCAATTTGATTCCAACTGGCTTACTGTTTGTGGTAAATATTTGCTGTTGACAGATCAAACTTAACTGTTGACAAGTTGGAAGGACAGTTGTTGACAGTTGCTGGAAGGGTTGGAAAGGTTGATGGGAATCCGTGATACAAAGCGAAGGGGCAATGTGATCGATGGAGCGCAGTCTGCAAGAGTTGTCCTGGCTCGAGTCCCACGGCGGACGGACTTGAGTCATGTGATTCTGACTCTTCTGCACAGGCAATTTGCTTTGGTTCGATTCCTGGGACAAACCGTCCCCTATCTGTTCTTCTCGTGACATATCAGGGAGATTGCGATTGTCAGACATTAATTGTTTTGCATCAAACATACAAGTTGCCGAAGCTTTGTTGCGTCCACAACCCTCACCTTTCCCATAACTAGGAGTGTTGTTTATGCCAAGTTCGTTCTCACACATATCCCCGCCGTTCACTAGAGTATCAGCTGTTACTGCCTGTTCATGACTGGGAGCTATAGAACAGCAGGAGCCTTCTCCAGCATCGTCAGTAGATTCGTTTTGGCAGTCATTCATAGAACCAAGACTTTCTGATCGCCTCCTGTCTGTCGTATCGCTGTCTTCATGGCGACTGTTCTTAGCGTTGGCATCATGAACTGCTGGGGAACGGTTGGTCGAGTTGCCATTGGCCGAGTGCCTTCTCGCCTTGTGCTTATGCAGCATGTATTTATTGCAGACGATCTTACTGAAGAATTCACACGTCACATTATTATTTTCCGTCCATTTCGATGACGATTTTAGCGTGTCCCTGGTTCGATCTTCGTTTGTATGTATGGGACAAGCGATTTGTTTCAAGCACGGTTCCAAGGTTGTGCTCATCGATGGTGACGGGGAATCGTCAACTTGACGACGCAGTGGAAATACTTCAGAAGGCGCTGCCTTGGTGCTGTTCTCATGTGGTAGAGCGCCTACCATGGCAATCGATTGTTTAGTAGAGAATGCTTCAATATGGGATACTTTAATTCTCCAGTCGCCATTGTCAACATAATTCTTTCCGATATTGCCAACCATCGCAGCATTATTGAATCCGTTGAGCACGACAGAGTGCGGCCGAGGCACCCCTTCATGTCCGTCAGTCTGTGCCTTGCGACCACTCGAACTGAGGTCCAACGGATCTCGGTCCGCGGCCAATGGGTCCCAGCCGTGAACCTTCATCTTGTGCGTCTTGAGGAAATATTTGTTGCACAATTCCTTTCGGCAGATGTCACAAGTGACGCGGTCGACAAGCCTCGCCGACGTTATTCGCTCGAACATTGTGGCGCCACTGTTGTGTGGATCCGATATGTCTCGGGATGTCACGCTGGATGCTGCGCCCAAGCTGGATAGTGAAACGAAGGGAGAGTGGGAGAGCTTGTCGCTGACTTCTATCAGCGCTGTTCGCTGGGCGACCCGACGACCTTCCGCTGATGGACTTCTGCTCACATGAAACATTCAACAGATGTGTGAAACAAATGCTATTTTAATATATATTTCCTATTCAATATTTCCGATTCCATTTAAACAATTTATTAGTGAATGCAATTATTTTATTTAAACTTTTAAATCAATATTGACATGATGATTCAACAACTGATATCATTATATTGATATCAGCAACATCTAGAGATTATTCCGTTAATAACAACATTAATTCATATATTATTGCGAACAAAATTAGTTCATAGATATAGGCTATTAACATTATGCTTGCTGATGTTAATGAAGTTTAGTTATTTAAAATATATAATTTTAGCATCTTACATTTTACATGAAGAAAAATTTATATTTATGAAAATGCCAAAAAAAGGTATGTTATACGTCAATTTCGCAATCTGATGGAGGCCTATGGGAATTGAAGTGTAGAAGTCTCGGGGTGTTGTGGCTAATTGGAACTTCTGTGAAACTAGTACAATAAACTACTGTATGTAGGCTGACTTGAAGGATTAGCCCTTCAGTATCTGATTTCCGTTCTGAGGCATGCATATGTGTGTGCGCGTGTGTGTGTTTAAATTGTGTGCTCGTCAGAGGAAATATAATCCACTCAATACAATATGGCCTACCTGGCTAGTGACGGACTACTTTCGGTATTTCTACGCAGCTCCTGCACTGCGCCCTTCAATCCAAACAATGAGTTCGGTGAATTTGGCCGCGGCAGGTAAGGGCTTCTCTTTGTCTCCTGTCCGTCATGGCCCACGTGTAGGTCCTGCTGCAGCATCCGCTGGTAACTGGTCGCCAGGTGGCTGTGGTAGAGCTGGGCGCAGGCTTCGATGTCAGCTTTGCGCTTCGCCAATAAGGCGTCGAACGATCCAAGACCGTTTGGCAGACGTCCGTCGGATGCTGGGCTAACAAAGCCGGACCCAGGCCATCGGAAGCGCTGCATATGGCCGTAGGATGAGCTGGGAAGTACATTAGGTTTGGACCAGGATGTGGGCAGCACCGAGGCTCGGGCGGAGAAGGAGCAATCGGATGTGACTGGCAGAGAAGCGACCTTGAGGGCAGACCAAGGTTGAAGCACTGAAGAATGTTCAGAGGAACTGCTGAGCGAAGATACTGGCAGGGGTGGGAGGCTAAGAGTGGGCCAGGTGGGCATCCCTGAGGAGTGGCTGGGGGACGGGGGTAGAAGACGCGCCACGGCACTCAGAGGGTTGAAGAACAAAAAGTCTGGAAAGTTTGAAACCGGAGCCGGATATGAAGTCGAACCGCCACTTGGGAGAGGAAATGTGAATCTTGACAAGCGGTGTTCTGGAGGTAACTTTAGGCTTGAAATGCTGTGTTCTACTGGGGACCTTTCTCTAGTCTCACTTTTCTGTAGTGGAGTTGCTAGTCCAGCAGTACCAGAGTATGAAGTCGCACTCCCTATTTTTGTTGTCTGGATTTGTGGTGAACTGATTGTGGTCACGTGGTCGTGAAGAGAGGCCCCCGCACTGGTTGGTACGAGCGACCCAAAGCCTGTCAGTTGTGGGCAACTATCTAAAGGACCCTCCATATGCTGCTTACCACCGATCAGATCTAGCGAATTGGACGTAGCAGGCGACAGAATTCCGTGCACGTCGAGCCGATGCTTCTTCAAATAATACTTGTTGCATAAGTGACGTCGGCAGAGCTCGCAGAAATCGTCGAGCGCCGACGTCTGAGCGCCACCTGCAGAGCTTCTCTGCCAAGCGCTATCACCGAGTAGCGACGGATTCTGAGTGGAATAAAGTGAGATGTGCTTGACGTCAGCCAAGGGTGACAACGATGACGACGGCCGTGTTTCCGCATAGATCGGGCTAACCCTTGACGACGCAGGGGTCGTCACGGACGACGCTAACTGCGCAAAGCTTAAAGGCACCAATGGGAAGTAGGCTGGCATGGCGTTCCTCGGTGCGAGTGGTTGATTGACAGTAAAACCGGTCGACGGGAGTCTAGCTTGTGTAATCGCTTCGTTAATCTGACGAGAAAGGTTTGTTCTAAAGTACGTTTCGTTGAAGCCTTTTTCAAGATTGGAAGGCAAATATCGAACACTCTCCAAATTCGAGTTCCGAGCGCCGTGTCTGCTTTCCGATATGCTGTCGTCGCTGGTAGTTCGATATCTATTCATTTGTCCAAATTCTTGTGTTCCAATTTGTCCACCATCCCGACGTCCGCCATCTTGACGTCCGCCATCTTGACGTCCGTCGCTGTCTCGCGCTTCGTTCTCAAAGAGTCCATGTTTATTGGCCTTATGCGTTTTTAGAAAATACTTATTACAGAACTCGCGGTCGCACAGACTGCAGTAGGCGTCGGGGTGAAAGATGCGTGGGGTTCTAACCCCCGACTCGCTGTATGGTGGTTCACGCTGTGAGTCCGAGTAGTTAGCCACATTGTTCGACACTATTTGTAAACTATTTCTGTACTCTTGATCGTACGGTTTGAAACGCACTCTCGTGTTAGAGTCCAGTGGGTTATCGACGGTTGGCCGGTGCTGTAGGGCCGTACAGAACTGGCCGTCGGTTTGATGCCTCGCTCTGCCACTGCCCGCAACATGGCGCGTATCGTTGCCGTTGTAACGAATACAGCGAGCTGCTCCTACTTGCTCACTAGGCGACTCACAACCTTCTCGAACGTCACGCCATGAACCGCCTGCAGTGGCGTCATGCATGTTTGATCGCATGTCGAAGATGGTTTGAGCAGTTTTTCCAGACTTTAAGAAACTCTCATCCGGCAATCCACATCGTCGATCCTTTGATTGCGACTCAGCTCCAGTAGCCATGTCATCGTCATCATTAGCCTGGGTGCCTGTAATATTCTCGCCAAAGGCGCTTGTACCAGAGTCAGAGTTGTAAACTTTCACGAGCTGACAACATGGGCTCTCAACTGAATTGTGACGAGATATATCAGCGGGCCCGTGAAAACTTTCCTCGGGATCACCCGAAGTAGACTCGCGATGAGAAGTTTGTGTCAATGCGTTATCCCGATATCGTTCTACTTTTAATAGTACTTGAGCCTCTTGATCAAGTACCCTTGGTGTAATAGGCCCGTGAACTTTACTCTTGGTATTGTTTGAAGATGCGATATGAGACGTGGGCGCCCTTCCTGCTTCCCCCGACGCCCTCGCAGTCTGTACCAGGTAGGGCGATAAGCGAGCCATGGCATGACTAGACTCACTAATCATGCTATGATTAGACCCCCTGAGATTGCTAAACGTAACGTCATTCAAATCCTTTCCGACACAATCGGCATCTTTGTACTCGTCGTCGGCCAATAGTCGCAGCGGCTTCGTCTGTTTGCGACGTCCCGCCGACCGTCGGCTCGCCTTGAGTGACGAATGTTCACCGCCCGGCCCGGGCTCGCCATCGAACCCCGTCACGATAACGTCAGTTGGTGACACGTAATTGATGACGTCAGTTGGTGAGAACGCTTGAGCGAAGGAGCGCTTGAGGTGCGAGTCAACAGGGAAAGATGTAGCGGCGTTGTATAGGTGTTGGGCGCCGTCGGGCACCGCTGCGTTGTGCTGTTGCTGGGCGTCACGGGATACCGCTGCCGTGTGCAGATGCTGGGCGTCATGGGGCACCGCTACCTTGTGCAGGTGCTGTTCGCCGTCGGGCACCGCGGTGTTATGCAGCTGCTGGGCGTCATGGGGCACTGCTGTGTCATGCAGCTGCTGGGCGTTGTGAGGCTCAGCTACAGCATGCAGCTGCTGGACGCCCTGAGGTACCACAGCGTGCAGGTAAAGGTCGATGATGACGTCACGCATGAATGACCGCGACAGACTGGCGGACATGGATGGGTGACTGCTGCTGCTACGACACCCTAACTTGTTGCCGCGCTGGCGTTACACTGTTGTTCTATAGTTGCTTTCGTTCCGAGTATAGTTGTTATCCTCCTGCAAACCAAGCAAGCGCAGCATTTAACCATAGCGAACAAAGCCGAGCCGTCACAAATTGTTTTACCGTTTTGAATATTGAAATCGATTTATTATTAAAACGAAATAAATTGGTATGGTTCATCATCTTACTACTGCTATCTTGGTGCTCCACAGTTAATTTTGGCGGTGAACTTTTAAATAGTTGTCCTAAATGTAGTTCAACTATAACCAGGACTACAGTCAAGTATATGTCAACCGTGTTTTTAAAAGAGACGTTCAGAAAGTTCACCATTGTTTACACAGTTCATGCACATAAACACAGTTCAGATGCCGGAACCACTCAATGACAATGTTGATGAATAATTGTAGTGGGGTTGGGTAATCTGAGAAGGTGGAAGAATATTTCACTTCTGGAGACCAACATGCCCTTTGGAATTCTGATAGTATATGACCATCTGAATCTAAAAAGCCCGGGACCCCAATTTTTCTGGCCCCCTGTCGGCCTGCGATGACGTCACCAAAATGGCCGCCTTAATGGACACCAAAAGCAGTGGAATCTATTATAAACAAGTTCCACACATCATAGGAACGTGTTCTTGGTGTCCAATAGTAGATGCTTTGGGTCAAGGATTGCATTGCCAGCATTGTTTTATTTTGTAAAAATTCAAAATGGCGGCCAAAATTCAAAATGGCCACTGTATTTGTGCTATTTATATTCAAAATTTATTAGCGTCGGTCCTACTAGACCTAAAACAATGATTTTTCTATCTATTGGTACATTTTTTGGGACAAAGAATCCATTTATGATATCAACGTTGCAAAAAATATTCAATATGGCCACCATAATCCAAAATGGCCGCCATATCGGCTGCTATTTACATTCAAATGTTAATTGCGTCGGTTCTGCTTCACCTAAAACAATGATTTTGGTGTCTACTAGTACGTTTTTGAGACAAGGAATCCATTTATGATATCAGCGTTGGAAAAATATTCAATATTACCACCATAATTCAAAATGGCCGCCATATCGGCTGCAATTTGCATTAAAATGTTAATAGCGTCGGTCCGGTTTCACGTACAACAACGATTTTAATGTCTACAGGTATATTTTTGGGGACAAGGAATCCATTTCCGGCATTTACATTACAGAAAAGTATTCAAAAGGGCCCCAAAAATCCAATAAGGCTGCCATAGCGGCCGCTATTTGCATTCAAATGTCAAAAGCGTCGGTCCTACTTCACGTACAACAACGACTCTGGTGTCTACGGGTACGTTTTTTAGGGACAATGAATCCATTTCTGGCATTTGCATTGCAAAAATAGTTTAAAACGGCCACAAAAATGCAATATGGCGGCCACAATTGCCGCTATGTACATTCAAATATTAAAGGCGTCGGTTCTCCTTCACCTACTGCAATGATTTTGGTGTCTACGAATACGTTTTTTGGTGACAAGGAATCCATTTCTGATATATTTGCATTGCAAAAGGCATTCAAAATGGCCACCACAATTTAAAATGGCCGCCAAAATGGCCGCTATTTGTATTCAAATGTGAAAAGCGTCGGTCCTACTTCACCAATAATAATATTTGTTGGTGTTTAGTAGTACTCTACCGAAGCACGGTGGCTGAGTGGATAAGATCGTTGGCATGGGATTGTAACTGTGAGGTTGCGGGTTCGAATCCCGACTACACCAATCTGTGAGA
>JAQGBK010000119.1:0-10347 GCA_034698505.1 Stercutus niveus
ATTAGGTGCCCATAAATAAACTGTCAAGATCGAAAAACTTCCCTGCTTCTGATTATAAGTAATATAGCTGAATATATTATCTTTATATGCTTATTGTGTATGGCATAAAAGGGTGTGAAGTTGTTGCCAGTTTAATGTAAAATATGTTATATTATAGTTGTGAATGATTATTATGAACTGTTACATTTAGTTTCTCTATTTTTAAAACGTTACTAGAGCAGAAGAGTAGAAAGTGCAAGTGTTTTAGTCGAAGGTTTTTATTGTGCTGGGAAATAGACTTTGAGCTAAATTGTTTGGACTGTTGTGGATTATGTTTTATATGAAAAGTTTGAATTGGGTTAGCGGAATCATTGTGTTCTTTCTCTATCCTCCACTATTCTCTATAGTTATATACAGTATTAGAATAACTAGGATCCATATGTCTATAATTATATGATCATAGAACTATGATCTACAGGGTGGCCCATAAAAAAATGGAAAAGTTTAAAATGCTATAACTTTTAAAAATAAAAACCACAATGAAACTGAACGCACCAAAATAACGGTAATTATGTCGAGAATAAAATCCGAAATTGTCAAAATTGTCAGTTGAAAATTTTTCGTGCAATTATTAATGTTGGTACGAAGTTACCCCATTTTTCGGGACCAACGAGGCGACACCTTGTTCATGAATCTGTTCACGATAAAATGAACAAAAAAAAAATCTTTTCTAAAAAAAGTTTCAGTGCAGTTCTAGATCGAAGAGTGTACTTCGATCTAGTACTCTTTTAACAAAAAGTTTTTTAAATGTGTACATTTTGATCGTCAACAGTCGTTGAATCATAAAACAAAGCATCACCTCGTATCGAACCATCGCATCGAAAAATGGGGTCACTTCGTATTTACAGGAATTGAATAAAAACGATTCAATGAACAATTTGGAACATTTCGCAGCTTATTCTGGCCATAATTACCGACATTTTGTTGTATTTAGCTTAATAGTCTATGCTGTGTACATTTTGTGTAGACACTTGGTGTATAACCAATCGCCACCAAATCATTCAAGTATTTAGTGGTTTTTAGTGAGAAACCACGTGGTGTAAGCACGCTAGAAAAACACTCGAGACGTCTGGCATTGATTGCAGCATTGAACACCTGTTACCCTAGTGTTGACGGTAGCAAGACGATTAGACCCCTGAGACGACTAGACCCCAGTTGGTGTTGGACGACTAGACCCAATTTTCAGGGGACTAGTCCTCTCAGGAGGCTAATCGTCTCAGTGGTCTAATCGTCTCTGTATTGCAGATACCACAACCGTGCAGTTTTATTGGCAGTAAAGACGATTAGACCCCTGAGACGACTAGACTCCAGTTTTATTACATACGGCAGATCATATTTCACAGGACACGCGTCGCCCAGTCTCTACAGTACAGTCGCTTAGTGTAGTGTACTACAAGGAGCGACCTGCGGAGTTCGTCTACCTCAGTTTTATTGCATGGGGCAGGTCATATTTCAAACGGGAAACAATGCGCATTTGTCTGCTTTAACTGTCAAAGGCCCAGCCTCTACTATACGGTCGCTTAATGTGTCGCAGTATACAGTAGGCCTAACTGCATTCTGCAACAACGACGAGCAACAGAAGCTAATTGTAAAACCATCAAGATCAACCGGTTGTACATTCTGCAACACCGGTATCAAATAATCTAGGTGAAAACGTTAAGAGTGGATCAAAGGATACACCGCTATTCAAAGCTTGTAAAATTCACTAGTGTAGGCCTACTGGTTACAGAAATTGCAGAATTCATTTTCATGCAGTTCATGACTAGTATATGAACATGAAAAGAGCAAAATACATTGTCAATAATAATTTGTAATCTTAATAATTATTACTATGACGTTCAATAAATTTGACATTATTATGATATTGTACAGTAATTCAATGTAAAAAAACTTGCATAGACCTATATTGCAAGACTTCAGTTATCCTATTATTTACATAATAACTATTTTGGATTCGAGGGCCAATTTATGATATTTCATGGAAATAAGTGCGGATGAAATTAAATTTAGTATCCATCTAGCTTCAAAAGTATACTACAGTGGGTTACTTTTATGATAAATATTTTAGCATATTGACTGCAGTGCATTGACAAACGTCAATTATTGGTCCTGCTCCATCTATCACATTCACGTTCAGTGTACCTCATCGTGTCGTGTAAATTGTAATGCTCCCTTGTCTAGTCTTCGCATAGTCTGCGACTGTATGCCACTCTAGTACTCTAGCTACATGTAAAAACTACTAAACAAGCACCGGCACTTATTACTGGCCTAAGAAAAACTAATAGGCAACGTTTAAAGCGTCTCGCACGACAACGGAAATACGGTGTCTACATACGGCACGTTACCATAGGCCTAACTATACATGTGCTTGTTTGTTCATTTCTGCTTGTTTAATTAGAAAACTTTAGAAACAACATCCAATACAAATAAAGGCAGCGCATAAATCTATCGAAGTAGGCCTAATACTAGGATTGTCCAAACAGTGACAAAATGTCTCTGTAGCCTACGACTGTAGGACCACAGTAGGGAACTACGGGCTAAGGGGTAAATAATCTAAAGCAACTAATTTTGTTGCTTTTTTGCAAGGCTCGTACCAAAAATAATTAGGGGAGAAAATTCATCAAAAACTGTCACGGTATAGGCCTAACTACAGCCTGTGCATTATGGTCCCACACTTTCGTGATTAGTGGAATAAAAACTATGTAGCTATGTGCATTTTACATTTATATAATATACAAATTTGCCTAATTCTTGAATGTAGGCTACAGTGTACATTCATATTTTGATATGAGCAGGTGATATGATAAATCGTATATACAGTATTTGGCTACGCTCATTTTTATTACTTCTTGCATTGTTTGACATGAATCCTATAATAATTATTGACTTGTAATCTAACCAGGCAAAGGAACAATATTATTTCCCCTTTTCAAACATTTTTATCATATGGGGGGATTGATTTTCTAATGCATTTTTTTGGTTTAAAAAATGGGCAACCATCGTGGGTATTCCTCCAGAAAATAAATCTGGAAAAATTAGTAAATTGGCTACTTCCAATAAATCTGTACAAAATAAAGTATATACATTATACATGTACCCGCATATATATTCAATGCCACTTTAAAAAAATTCTGGCCAGAAAATCCAAATTCTGGTCAGAGTAAACCTAATTCTGGCCAGACTTATAATGCTAGGTCCACGCCACACCTTGCTTTTTCAATTTCTTTTTATTATGCTATTAGAGCCAAATATGGCTTATAATTAATTTTATACAACACGAAGTACGAGTATTAACACAATTATTATTAACAAAATTAGGTCTTAACCGCTTAAAAACTTGCCATTGGCAAGTACCATTGCTATTATTCTCTTAGAACACATTTCAAGCATCAAACCAGTCATATTATTCCATTACTATGTTTGAAAATAACAGTAACAAACTGTAAGTTGTTAACATTTATTTTAGCAAACGGTAAACCTATTTACACAAGAAGGTACTGCTAACAGGTATACAAGAAAATTTTTACAGAACTGAATCCTGTAACTCGCTTAAGGCCAGTTGATTAACAAATCTTGCAAATAAGCTAATACATCTTCGAACGCTTATTATTATTGATGTTTTGCTATCGTTGTGTTTTCCTAGTCCAACGTTTCCATTAGGCATTTGCTTCAATTGACGCTTCGAGTTCTAAGCTGCAATTATAATTATTATTAAAACATCTCATAAGACTCGTATCGTAAGGATCCATACAAAATGGGGATTGGGGGCTAGTGGTCTGAGGGGTCTAGTCGTCTCAGGGTCTAGCCGTCTCACAGGGCTAGTCGTCTGAGGGGGCTAGTCGTCTGAGGGTACTAGTCGTCTTAAAATAGGGGTCTAATCGTCCGAGAAATTTGGGTCTAGTCGTCTCTGCCGTCTAGTCGTACTGTATTCGAATCTAACTGATCGCTAGTGATTTAACCGCGGTAGTGGCGTCGTGCCATGGGGGCTTCGTAGGTTTAAGCCTACCCAGCCGGAAAACTTGTATGGTATAGTATGGTAAAAATATACTTTTTTGAGACTTCAATCTACCCAGAGATAAAAATTTGTTTTTTGCCAGTTAGAATTCTTTTATTTTGCCCGCAACGTGGACTTTTTGTCCCCCACCCCACACTCAACAGAAATTTCTGAGGAAATGTTTCCCCCTTCAAGCCTACCCAGAATATGTTGCTGCACGACGTCCCTGATGCCAGGTACAGGGTAACAAAATTACGACCTGATTAATAATTTGTTAGTATATGCAGGGTGGTCCATAAAAAACTTGTCCAAGTTTAAATTGTTGTAATTTTAACAAATAAAAAACTAAAATCAAACCAAATACACCTGAATGTTGGTAATTATGTCAAGAATAAGTGGCAATATTTTCATAAAATTAATTTAACAGTTTTTTTATTACATTTGTGTTAACACGAGAGTACCCCATTTTTGAGATCGACGATGCGACGCCTTGTTTATGATTTAGTGACTGTTGACGTTAAATGTTTTGAATTTTAAAAAAAATATTTAAAAGAAAAGAATCAGAGATCGAAGGACAATCATCACTGGAACTCTTTTTAGCAAAAATTAAAAATTAAATATTTTTTATCAAAAACAAACAGTCGTTGAATCACGAACAAGGCGTCGCCTCGTTGATCCCCGAAAATTGGGTACCATCATAAAACACGAATTTCATAAAAATGGTTCACCGCCTCCTGGCCCCTCTAAGGAGCCATCACTAATGGTGCTCTGTTTCATACTTTCAAAATTTGAAGAAAAAATAGGCTATTAGGAACTTAGGACGTCAACTTGTACAATCTACATGAATGACTGCGGGATACCGTGCAAATTAGCAGTAAGTTAACAGTAAACAGTAAAACGAGTTAACAGTAAACAGTAAGCGTTTTGCTTGACAAAATAATACCCTTGCTGAAATTGCCTAATAATGCCCTCGTTGAAACTGCGCTTTATTTTTTAAAATTCATTTTACTTAGCCGACTATTTTACGACAGTCGACACTCAATGTCAGATGACAGTTCCGACATACAATCATTATGTTGTGTTGGGTCATAATAACAGGGTTCCCACTAAATTACTGCCTTAAAATTCTCTGACTTTCTAGAAATTTTACATAAAATTCCAGATATATTAACATGGCGATCAACGATAGCTTGAACAATATTGTGTGTATTTTTTTGGCCGTCTCCTCCTAACTTACACCGGCCCCTTTGCACCTTTTAATTATAAAAACGTAACAGGAACAGCTGCCACCTCTTTATTTTGAGTAGTTGTAGGCCTATATTTTGTTAGATTTTTTACTATTAAAATAAATTACCCCTTCTAAAAATATAGCCTATAGGCTACAGCCCTACATGTGTGTAGGCAATGTATTACTCAATGTAAGTAAGCTATGCAACACTTTGTCACATTTTTCCCCCATCCCCCTGGATAAGTACAAATGGCGTTCCTACATGTTACACTTAGCTCTGAAACGCAAATGAATTCGTGCCAATAATTATTGGCACGAATTCCGATTATAATCGGAATCTATTGCATTAATGTAATTTCTATCTAAAATAAAGAATCGCAATTGTCCTCTATCTAAAATGAACTGGTTACACATGTTTCTCAAGACACAAGTTTTCATTAAAAGTATCAACACACTTTATAGACAAACAAAAACTTTCGGGGTGTTTGACCCCAACATGCTTGGAATGTGGAGAGACAAAGTAACATATAAATGACTCGCCACACTTAGTACACAACAAACGTTTTTCGCCATAATGAACTGCTCACATGTTCTCCCAGCCTTGGTTTTTGCATGCATTAAGTATAAACTGCATGCAGTCTAAAAGTTTGATCTTGGTGAGTTAAATTTACATGTTTTTGGCAATCTTACGACCACACTCCACGCACCGATAGAGTCATTCGTGCAACTGACATGTCTTCATATGTCTCACAAGGGTTCTTTTTTGGCTAAAATTATGACCACACTGCTCGCAATTGTAGAGTCGTTCGTTCAAATGAACCATTTTCACATGCGTCCCAAGGTAAAATTTTTTGCTAAAATTACGACCACACTGCTTGCACTTGTAAAGTTGTTGATGCAAATGAACCGTTTTCACGTGTTCTGAAAGGTAACTACTGCTGCTATAATTATGACCACACTGCTCACACTTGTACAATCGTTCGTACAAATGAACTGTCTTCACATGCTTCTCAAGGTTACCTTTTTGGGTAAAATTATGACCACACTGCTTGCACTTACAGAGCTTTTCTTTTAAATGGACTACCTTCACATGTCTTACAAGGCTTTTTTTATAGCAAAAATTATGATTGCACTGCTTGCATACATAGAGCCGTTCTTGCAAATGAACAATATTCACATGTTGTGCAAGGTAACGTGCTTCGCTAAAATTATGACCACACTCCTTGCACTTATATTTTCTTTCGCCCAAATGGACGATCTTCACATGTTTCACAAGGCTATCTTTTTGGGTAAAATTATCACCGCACTGCTTGCAGACAAAAAGCTTTTCATCAAGATGCGTTATTTTGATATGAGTAGAGAGGTAAGCATTTCGAGTAAATGACTTGCTGCACTGCTTGCACTTAAAGGGCCGTTCAACCAAATGAATCGCTGTCACATGTCTGAGAAGAATTTGGCTGCTGCTAAACTTCTGACCACACTGATGACATAGGAACTCTTTTCTCTCGCCCAAGGACACAGATGCTGGCGTACTGCGTGCTTGCTCCGCTGATGCTTCATCTACACAAACACAGCACAAACTGTGCCTCTGATAGTTATAGACTTATCTAAACTGCAACTTTGCATCAGAGAGTCAGAAACCTAAATAATAATCTAAAATATAAATAATCTAAATTGGGCAGGCACGTCATTTGGGGCATACAGGGGAGGCATTTTCCCCCTGATTTATCCAAGGTATGGTTTTTGTATATATATGGCCTGGCGAGGGTATAAATGCCCCCCTGATTTTTTGCGAAAATTCGATGACTTACCCCCAAGGCTATTCAATAACATACACAGTGTTACACACTGATGGCGGGTAACTGCTTGCGAGGAACATTTTTCATCGCGACGCGTACTTTTTTCCCCACCTTCCCGCTCTAGAAAAATTTTTGAAGTGATTGCGAGGAAAACTTGTCACCAAAACGTGTACATATTACCCCCCTCCCCGCGTGGCGCAACAGATTTTTTGGTCCAGACTTGCACCAATAAATTCTGATTAAATGGTTTGCCACCCCTGCAGAAACTTGAAAATATGTCCCTGAAATTCGGCTTTAGAGAAACTCATACATACACTTTGCCGCAGTGAGCGCTAAATGTTATGTTCATTGTACACCATTACGTTGAAAACCAAGCCTAAAATCAAAAGGCAATAAAAAAGCACAAAATAATAAAATGGTCAAAATATCAAATTCTGGATTAGCTTCATGGTTGTGATATCAAATGGCAAAAATGGTATCAACAAAAATTATAGGCTCGCATAATTAAATAAAATAGCGTCAAAATCATTATGCAGAAATGAATTTGAAAAAAAGAAATTCATTATGCAGAAAAGTGAACCAGCAGGAAGTCCCAAATGGCTTGAATAAATTCATGTAATAAACCATTATGTTATTAAATTGAGAAAAATATCTGGGATGATGTGAGAATATTTACAAATAACTCAGAAAGTTAACCAAACGTTTTTCAGACACATCTATTCATACAATACATGTTACCATACAAAAAGCCCAAATTTACTTGAAAGCTGCTGCTGCTGCTTCCCTTGTGGCTGGTGCTTCGGATGTAGCTTGCTCATATCAATTCTCTCCAGCAGCACCCAAGGAAGTTGTGGCACTGTTCTAGCACTAGGTGGCTCCACTGTTACCACGGCAGGTGATTGCACTGTTCTAGCGCTAGGTGGCAGCACTGGTTCAAAGGTAGATGGCAGCACCAGATTATCAGAACATGACAGAACTGCTCCAGCGGTAGGGTGCATAGCAGGGTTGATGACAGATGGCAGCACTGGTTCAATGTTATTCGGTAGAACTGTAGTAGGTGGTGGTACTGGTGTAATACTCATTGGTTCATTAGAGATCGGATGCTCAGGCCAACCTACATGGATAAACCACACAGGACCGACATGGACAAAACAGCACAGGACCTACATGGATAAAACAACATTGAACACTCATGGATAGAACAGCATAAACCATCAAATAATAAATCTACCAAATTGCCATCTAGGTATAAACATTAAACAAAAGTAAATTTATTTACTTTAAAACGAGTTATTATAGTTTATTATAGTTTGTTACATTTTAACATTTTACAGTCCTTATTATAGTTTGTGATATTTTAAAAACCATTTTCTATAATGTTGAAAATGGCCCTACAATTATAGTGCATACATTAGCGTAGGCTTTATTAGCCACATTTTAATATTTCCTTTAAAAGCAATATTGAAATTAACTGTATATTCTATACAAATGTATTTATTATGAATACAATTTCTATTCCGGTTCCGCTCAGTGCACAACAGTACTATTTGTTTACATAATCTAAAATTTATTTCTTTCACTTCGAATCGGCTTGGGAGGGGGGAGCGGGGGATTACAGTTACCTCGCTCATGACCGCTCCCTCTCTGGATGGTTCGTATCACCGGTAGAAAAGATCGATCAGCGTCGTTGATTTTGGCTGATTTTCAAATAATCTGTTAATTATCTCTAATATCGCTCACAGTGACCGACGATTCGACGATGTCTACCTAATCGAAAAAGTTGAAAAAACAGCCGATTAAAAATTCCCTTTCGGCTCAAACATCGAACAGGTGATACAGCGAGTGATCCGCAAGGAGTTCGCCTCCTTCAAGGTCGAGCTCAAAAGTTTGCTCGACGCGAGGCTCGGCGAGCTGGACAAGCGCCTACGCACCATGGAGAACTCTAGCATAACTCTACAGGAGCTAAAGAAGGAAAATGTAGACTTGAAGAAGCGCCTAGCGGCACAAGATACCAAAATAGAGGAGATGGACGCCTACTCACGTAATGATAATTTAATTATCAAAGGGATCCCAGAGGCCTCCTTTGCTGAATGGGCGGCTGGGTCTACTCTCACATCTGATGTTCTACAGGCGGGGGAGAGTCACGGAAGCATTGAGTCAGCAGTGATTGCGTTTTGCGGCGAGAGCCGCGATAAGCTACAAGTGCACCTCACACCTCAAGATATCTCAACAGCTCACCGTATCCGAGGTGATCACAAGGACAAAACACGACCGATCATCGTCCGATTCACAAGCTGTCGAGCTCGAGACAATGTCTTTAGGGCAAAATCTAAACTCAAGGGACTCGCAACACCCATCTACATATCGGATCATCTTACCAAGGCTGCAGCGGAGCTAGCATACATGGCTCGCTCCTTGCAGAAGGAGAAAAAACTAGTCTCAACGTGGACTCAAAATGGCCAAGTCTTGATCCGCTTCACCTCTGATCCATTGTAAAAACCGACTGTCGTCAAATCCCGTGAGGATTTTAATCCTCATTAAATTCCTAAATGTCTAGTCTCGATACACCCTGCCTACCCCGATTGGGTGACACTGGTCCATTCAGTCTTGAGTTACTTTCGGATATTACTGCGACAATAGGCAATTGTACATACTCTACCTCAGGGGAATTTTCTCCTTTGTCAAATGCAAATTTTTCATTATTGCATAATAAAGTAATAACTAATTAACATAATTAATATAACTAATTAATTAACATAATAGAAGTCTAAGAATCGTAATGCAATTGTTGAGCTTACTTCTGCAATGAACTTTAGTCCAAAGATAATAGCCCTCAGTGAGACTTGGATGAAAGAGGGAGATGACTCATTTTTATCCCTGCCTAGCTACAATCTTGTCTCATCGCCCAGACTCAACAAGCGTGGCGGTGGAGTCGGTTTTTACATTGATTCCAGTTATGATTTCACTATATTATCAAATTATTCTCCACCGCTGTGTTCTTTTGAATGTATGTCGATTGAAATTCTAAACAATAATTTCCCAAATTTTATCATTATCTGTATTTACAGACCTCCTGATACTAATGTTGACAGCTTTATTAGTGATTTGGTTGGGCTGTTATATTCCATGAAACTCCAAAAAAAATGTTTTTGTGGTTGGAGATTTCAATATAAATCTTCTTAAGCACCTCAGCCATCCTCCTACCCAAGAATTTCTAAACACTATTGTTAGTCATGGTCTTACCCCAGCTATATCCAGACCTACAAGAGTTTCAGAATTTTCAGCGA
>JAQGBK010000120.1:0-10313 GCA_034698505.1 Stercutus niveus
CAACGGGAAACCACCTCAAGTATCTTACCAAGACGGGAACTGCCAAATGGCAGTTGCCACTGGACCTCTCTAATGACAGAGCACTACCATGTCATGTATAGGCCTAGTATTTAGTCAGAGTAAAGTTATCTTCTAATGTGGATTGATGTCTCCAAACAGAGCGTTAATAGGCTATGCAATACATTAGGCCACCGCGACTGGGCGAGACTAATATATACATGTAGACTAAATTAAGGACAATTACAATGCGTGAAATGGCAGCGTAATCGAAAATTCGGGCGCCTCACAAAATATCCGTTTTAAGCTCCAATATTTAAGACGTTGTAACGAAAATTGTACCAAAATATTGTAATTGTCTTGTTTACCCACTGATAAAATTTTGTTTGAAATTATAAAGTAGTTTTTCAGAAAACGCATTTCGAAATCTGTGAACGAACTTATGTGTCACCCTATATTAACAAAAGCCTCAACACAGATACGCTAGCAGTGGCACAACTACATACACAATCACACATCAGGTTGAATTAAGAGTTTGACTCAGATAAAGTACTGACTTAAGCTTAGCTTTGAAAATGTCTAGGATCGGGGACAGTTTGACCTCTGCCGGAAAGTTGTTCCATGCAGGCCGACGGTCCAACGAAGGAAAAAACATGTTCACCTAGCTTGAGAATAGTTCGTGGAACTGCAGAACCAGTATAAAGTCAGCAAACCGAAAAAAGCTAGACGGTACTGTAGTATGTAACCTGCATGAGGGAGATAATATTAAAAACGACCAAAAAGTGCACAAAATAATAACAGTTAACATCAACATGTGATTGTAATGCAGCAATTGTTCAGTTTACTTTTCATAAATAACCGTACGCGGTATTTATAAATACTAAAAATAGATATAAGGGCGTTTTAGCAATGATATGATTTGTCATGGCTCGGCATAGTTTTGTTATTTTTCTTTCAGGTCGATGTCCTGGCCTGGTTGTCAAAGCGGAGTCAATGTCAGTCGATATTTCTCTTTGTGGTTGCAGACATTTCGTTTTGTCCAGGGTCGCAGCACGCACTACACACGGACAATACACCCAAATTATATCGAATCGTTATTCTTCGACATGGATCCTTTTTATGTATCAGAGTACCGCTTCGGTCTAACTCTTTAAACGAATTATATGTAACTTATTCAATAATTCACCCAGTAATATAGGTCCGTAACCAGGCCGCAGAGTTACTTGATACAGAGCTGTCCGTGGGTCATTTTTGATGACCCCACCCGATCCGACCGACACACCGGCTCAAGCCAAACCACTGACCCGACCCAATGTGACCCACCAGTCCACCGACCCGACCCACGGAACTAATAAAACCCTCTCGACCCAACCCGACTCAAAATTCCTTGATAGCATGATTGGCGCCTAAGTCTTTAAAGTAATCGTATGGAAAACCCAACATTTACTGACCCAACCTGACCCGACCCGCGGGTCGACCCGACACACGGACAACACTGGCTTGATAGGGTGAGACGGTTCCAATGGTCCCATGCGTAGAGCGAGCAAGTTTATATAGCCATGTTGTATAGCCAACAAACATTCGCTGTGTGGAAGATTTCCGGTGCACATTTTATTTCATAATTCTGCAACTCGCAGCCACTTGAGTGGATCCGCGTGCTAAGTAATAAAGCATTTAACATTGTTTTCGATACGACAAGTTTTTAAAGCAAAAGCATTATTTCATAGTCAGGCATGGACTCCAAGGAGGCCTGTACTACACACAGCATACGTCTCCAATATGAGCGCTTTATTTATTGGGGTAGACCAAAACTGTATTGACAACAAGGTATTGACCACAACGTACAGGTAATAGGACCCAAGTAGCTCTGTGGTGTGGCCGCATCAAACCGTCTGAGTGTACATTTAGACGTTGTGATAGTCACGGCCCGCTACAACAGTCATTCTGCACAGCGGTTTTCTACGTATCATACAATCTTGCGTTTGTCAATGTTGGAAAATAAAGAGAATTTTTATTGTTACTTAAGTGCCTGTCTAACAAGAGGTCTCGTCATAGAAATTTTGATTATCATTCGGTTTGCAAAAATTGTATAAAAATGAGTACACAAAAAGTACTGTGGCATTTTAGGTATTACTTGGAATGTAGTCCTGTATATATTTTTATTGAACTATATGCTCAAACTCTGCAGCCCAAATGCTGACGTGACACCATATTTAACCGAACTATTTTGCACTTAATATGAGAAATACCCATCTCAATACGACATTAAGCCTAAAATAGCATGGCTCGTTACTATAATGTTAAAATACATTTCGACGAGAAACACCCGCTGGCAACAAATCACATTATCGAATAAGCCCATCAGCTTGAATGTATTTCGCAAGGCATAGGCTACAATCTCGTGTAAGTCTTGCATCCAGGCATTTTATGTAGTGACATTTTCAAGACATGCAATCGAATCACGTGACATGCAATCACCTTAAATGTAATCAATTGACATGCATTCGAATCTGCCTGACAACCGATTAGTTATGTCTGACATTTGAATCTTTCCCGTTTTTGAATCTTTTCCGGTAAACCATCAATCGAAGACTAATCGTTTCATGTCGGATCACCGTATGGGCAGAGAAGCTGAGTTTACGTGATGGATGATAGGACGTTCAAGAGCATTTTGATAACTTCGATAATTTTATTTAATATTTTCCCAAAGGAGTTTGAAAAATAAATGCTTGAATCAAGCATACGGTAGGCCTTTAAGCTTGGCAATTTATTTAATATTTTTCAAAAGGAGAATAAACAAAAAATGTAAACATTAAATGTTTAGCAAAAAATCGCGGGGGCCCATAAAATTTTTTCGCCCTTCTGTCCTGCATTCGTGGCCAAAATGCATGACCTATAATTTATAATCACATCCTTAACATGGTCTAAAACTTTAGGCTTTAAACCACTCTGAAAAATTCGTATCACATTTTGCTATGATAGAATTGCGAATTCCCACTTACTTTTCTATCACAGCAAATGTGATACGAATTTTGTTTTCAATTTGAAACACAATCGCTTACAATAGTCTACAAATTCCCATTTTTCGATGGTAGCAAAGTCCTGTTCCGCATACCAATTGCTGTCGCTCACACCTGTTGAATTAATTTTGCTTTTACCTTTTAATTTTACTTACGGGCCAACAGTCTCCTCACACATTTTGAAATTGCCAAACGTATTCGCATGTTGTTTCAAACCTCATGAAATAGGCACTGTGTCTGCGTATCAATTACTCCATGGTTTCTGCAATCAACCGAATTTTCTGACAATTGATCCAAGCACCAAAACAACTGCTAGACACCGCGGCACCAGGCACATGACATTGCATTTGAATTGTTTAAGAATTCGCGCTTTGTTGCGTCGTTACACATAACGTGCATGCTCTCATTTCAACATTCAAATGGTAAATAAGTGCAATTCTACACAGCGTCTGAAGGGATTTACATTAAATACAATATGTGATTGGGTGCAGCTCCGTTTATTGTATAACTGCAGTTGATAAGGACAACGCTTGAACCATTATAGCATAGAGTGCCTCCGTATTTTGCCTTCTAACCCGGCGCGGTATAGTCTAATACTATAAATGGCTTTTAACTTGTTAATCAATTATTGATATCAATTCCTATTCTACTGATAATGAGATGATTCAGAGATGATGCCTATTCGTACGTTCTAAGCAACATACAAGAAATCCCCTGAAACCAATGGTTTTGCAAAATTAACATTTAAACGAATAATATGGCGAAAAATGGCCATCGAATAATCGACAAACCGTAATTTTGAGGCGAATAAATCTCCCGTCCAACTGTGATTTCAGTTGTCTTCAAGTAGGTTTATTGGGTCAATAAATTCATTTATGACATTACATCAATGTCATCAATGGATATCTATTCCCGGAAATCTATTCATGAATTTTCTTGAACAGAAATCATTCACTCGTAACTGGATGTTATAGACGCATTAGGTTCCCCATAATTGATAACAAATATCGTAAAGATTAAAATGGGCTCCACAAATTTGCAATTTTGCTCGTCTTGTTTCTTGAGTCGATTTTTGAATTACAACATTGGCTCCTTATTTTACATGTTATATATTCATTGCTGTTGTTGTTATGGTTACAGCTTCCAACGAAGGATTCGCTTCGTCGCCAACTATCCAGTCATCGTCTTCCTCCGAGTCGTAACCGTGACGACGAACAGAGGGGCAGGGATTAGCGCAAGTTTTACAGTGACAACGGGAGAGGGGCTCCGCTGGACAGGCTTAGTTTGAGGCGTTTCCGTGACGATGAACGTGTAGTCATGGTAACGCTGGAAGGGGGAGGGGCTTGAGGTGTAATCGTTCTGACGAACTGTAAAGGGGGAGGGACTTACAACGGGATTAAAGTACAGTACAGTTGAATGACTCTCTTGTATATTAGCAGGGCCTGGTTTTTTAGCCGTGCGGATTGAGCTTTTAGCAGTTGCACTTTTAGCCGTTGCGTTGCACTTTTTAGCCGCTCGGCTACGGCCTGCACTCGGGCGCGTCGGCGCACAAAGTGTGCACAGAGGAATCAAACAGAAAGGGCAACAAAAAAGTTACGGTCCGTTTCGATCGCTGAAGTTAACAACAAGTCAACAACGTATCGATCTGAATTTTAACACCGAGTTGTCGTATTGTTCCGCCATCGCAAAAACAGAATCGTCGCAATAAAATATCTGTTAACCCGAATGGGCACGCTTGGTTCTATTTCACGTAATGAGCTTACGTACCTGGATGTGTTTCATACCTGGAGATTTCCACCTGGAGTAAAGAGTGTCGAATTTCAACACCTGGGGAAGCCTGCAGAGTGATCAGGAAGAGTGCAATATAAAAATGGGCAGTCCGTTTCTAACGTCAGAGTTAGCAACTGTTCAATAACCATTTCAAGACCTAAGTTTAACACCGCGTGGTTAACTATTCCACCATCAGAACACCTCTTGTCGGAAAAATAGCGTCAGTAGATTGATGGAAATACACGCTCCTGACTTCCGTGATCATCGGAACCCCTTGTGTTTTGGCTTCATCATATAGATATATATCAATAATATACACATTCGTTTAAACTTCAGTAAAATGGCTGCACCTGAGGTGCTATCTTTCGTTTCATTAAAATATTTTTGGTTATACAATTTCTGCTAAGAGTAGGAAACTCGTCTCTCAACTCTCTGTATTGCTGTGTATACTTATGTTTTGATTCCACTTACCCTACTATTTCATGATGCGATTATTAATATTCTCATTCGCTGCGTAGTCAACATTCTGGGGGATCTACAGTACTGGGTGAAGGTTTTCCTGTAGAACTGTGGCGTACCAATCGCGTCTTTGTCGCGATCTCTGGGCGTTGGATGTACCCCCGAGCAATCTGAGTCTTTATTTTTCGCCGATAGAAAAGTGTCTTCTCTAACTATCGTAAAAGGTTGCAACCATTTGCGTTGCTAGGCTACACACGGCGCGTAACAAGTGCTGCTTACGTACGTACATGCAGTGCAATGTAAACTGTTCGTATTTCTGAGACCGGTTTTGATTTTGTCCGGGATGGTGAGAACAATGATCGAAAAATTTTGCAATTTAAGCAGGGCACATATTATTGGGACTGCGTGGTGTGAATTGTTTTGAGACACCCAGGGCTCGGCCTGCATAGAGCCAAATTTGCACAAATAAGCCAAAAAAAGACAAGTGGCGAGTGTTTTTAGTTGGGCAATTATAATTGCCCAATAATTATTTGTAAATTTTACATAGTAGACTATAATTTTAGAAAAAAATCGTTTTGGCGAAAATTTGGCGATTTTTTTTGTTGGAACCCAGGATACGCTCTGGGGACACCACAGTGTGTCAAGTTTTGTGACACTGCAATTTTTTGGGACACATGCATTATCTACTGCTCCATTATGTGAATTGTTTTGGGACTACAGAGCATGCAATGTGCAAACTCTATCAGATATCGTGTGATATAACAACTATCAGCAGATATCGTGTGATATAACAACTCTATCGAACTCTTAAGTTATCTGTAACCACTACATAACATATGTATGGGAACATGTCGTCAAACTTCAGTTGTTTGTGGTCAGTTGTCTGCTGTCAGTTGTATACTGTCAGTTGTATGCTGTCGGTCGTCTGCAGTCAGTTGTCTACGGTCAGTTGTCTGCGGTCAGCTGTCTGCGGTCAGCTGTCTGCGGTCATCTGTCTGCGGTCAGTTGTCTGCAGTCAGTTGTCTACTGTCAGTTGTGTATTAGTTGTCTGCGTTTAGTTTTTCTTGCGCAAGCCTATAATAATTAGATAAAGTACTTGCGCTAATGGCTTGTCTTGTGGACTGGGGTTGAAGAACTTATATACCGGTACAGATTCACTTGCCCTCTATACTTGAACATTGCAATAAAGGCCAGCATTGGATTCCATTGAACGCTGTTTATTTCTTTTTTTAGCACATTCATCTATTTAGAAGATGAATATATTATTTTAAATACTATTGCATTCATTTAATTACAAACGTATGTATAATAATGTTAATGTCGTGTCTAGTGGCCTTCTGAACGCCTTCCGGTGTCTTCACACACATAGTTAGCAAGATTAAACACCTTGCTAGAGGGTGTACTAAGTAACCATACAGACACAACGCTTCGCTCCCCCAAGCTCTCTAACGCACTATGCAGTTTGGAAGATGTAAGTTATACTTTTAATAAATTAATAATTAAATAATTATTATACTCCGCGTGTATTTTACGTGGCTGAATAAATCGTACAATTTTATGTTTAAAAAGCCTTATGTGATGGAACATTATAAAAGCCTAATGACAGTCTACAAGCAATTTGACCAGCTGACCAGCGTCACTGTATCATGATGTCAGTGTCGCATTGTAACTGTGCCATGTCAGTGTCGCAATGTCACTGTCACTGTGCACTAAATCAGACACACGACACGTGCAGAGAGCGCTCTTTGCGCTTTGCAGGTTTGGGCATGTCAATTTTTGCACCGCGCATTGCAGCGCCCGCCCTGCCCGCAGCCCCCATTCCACCCGCGTGTGGTCCCACTCCTGGCATTCTTACTCCGTGTATTCTACCCGTGTGTATTCCACCCGCGTGTATTCCAACTCTCCGCGTGTGTGTACATTCCCCCCGTGTGCATTCCACCTGCGTACATTCTACCGGCATTCATTCCGCTGGCATGCCCTCCACCGACGATAATTCCCTGTCGCGCCCGCCCCACCGCATAACCAGTAAACAGTTCTCCACCCCCTCCCTTTCCTTGACTCCTCCACCCCTGTAGCTCATCCTCCCTGGCACCTCACCCGTGGACATCCGCCCCTGGGTGCCTGCCGCCGGCGTCCCCCGGGCTGTAGATCCATGCATCCCAGCCCTGGGGAACTCGCACCACCGTGCACCTGTACGCTCGCCCCATATGTCGCTTGCGGCGCCTTTCCGTGAATAAAAGGCGACACACCCGCGGCTCGCGCCCTTCGAAGCGTTTGGGTTTCCATAAACCGCTGCCACGTTCGGCAGTCGGTTCTTTACGAAGTGATCCGCTTTTAAACGCTGCGGCGGCGGCCCGTCCCCGTCACCAACATCATATAGCACTGCGGGGTTTGAATCTGTGCGCCTGACACTAGTGCCATCTTGAATAACCTCTGAGCCGCGTTCAGTGGAGCTCTTGTGAATCAGGACGCTCTCTTGAGTTGGGCTGAGGTCTGTGGGACCTTGAGCCGGTGACGTTTGAGGTGTGGTCCCGGTCGGCGAAGCTGCTGGGATACCTGGTGATGAGTCCGCTTGTGTTGCGTGTAGGCTGTCCTTGGTCTCTCCTCCACTCTGTAGCATCAGCAATGATTCATCATCGTCAGTGCATCCATCACAAGGCGGAAAAAATGTCCTTTTTTAATAGTCAAATGTCAATTTCACTATTAATTTTTTTAAACAATTTAAAAAATTACACTTAAAATATTTAGTAACCAAGTTAACAAGTTAAAAGTTTAGTTAACAAGCTAAAGACAAATTAATTTTTAAAAGTCTCGGGCAGCGACAAAATATGGAAGGTTAGCCACTTTGCAATAACATTGAGTTATTGAATAAAATAGTAAAATCGATATTTAATAGATGTCCAATGCCTGTTGGTTGCTGCCGCTTGTGACGTCAACTGTTCCGAGGTCTCCGGTCTTCCTTCGGACTCCACGTCCCCCACCCCCCACAACTCCCCCCGCTGCTGCTCAGGGCTCCACGCCTCCGTGGGACTCAGCTCGGCGGACGCCCTGTAGTCGCTGTACGTACCCTCGGGGACCCCTGCCCGGTCCGCCGCTGGGTTGAGAGCGTGGTCAGAGTATCCCGGCGGATCCTCAGAGAGACATGTACAGACCGGTAGAGTTCTACCCACCCGGTACTCCTCGGAGTTGAGAGCGTGGTCAGAGCGGCTGGGTGGGTTCTCATGGTGACACGTACACACTGGTGGGACACCACCCAACCCCCTTGGCGCCATCTGCAGTAATGGGCCAGGTGACGTCACACCGACGTCACATATAAATATACTAGTAATCAAACCCTGCGACATCTAGCAAGTGAAACGAAACATATCATTTTATTCACAAACTTTAAAAAATAGTACAAATTCCGCTGACACAAATTAGAGAAATTGAGTATCGCAAGTTCGCATCTGTCGCTTTGTCACTGCAGAACCATCCAGGAGTTGGTTAGTCTATAGATGTGAAATGTCTAATTTATAAACTTAATCGATTTTAGCAAGAGGTGACAATTTTATTTCACACAATTTGTACGAAATTAACATCACAATCTGTATAAGAAGCTCTATGATTGGTGCAAATTTGTTTGAATACGAGGGTAACGCACAACGTCGCTGCTGCCATCTATCTAATGAATGATCACTACGGTTCCTCAAGATACTTCGCTGGGCCGATGACTCCCCTGCCAGCCTGCTGCTAGATGGCGCGGACGTGAGGGACCTGAGCGTGCCCTCCAGGGGGACGTGTCCAACCCCTGCCCGGCTGGGATTGCCCCGCCCCCCGCCCTGGAGCGCCGCCCCTCTGCGAGGCTGCCCCTGCTCCCGCCACCCCCCGGCAGACGCGCGACATCATACGGTCGTTACAGTAGAGCTTCGCTGTCATCGCCTTGTTGAGGTTCCGATAGGAGTCCTGCGACGAACGCTCTCGGAACACCTGCAACACGCAAGAACATTAGCAATGCCTGTTTTGGTCTAGTGGTAAGACGCTAGGCTACAGAGCACAAGGTTCGGGGTTGAAATCCCGGCCTGTGATCGTTTTCAGAGATTAATTCCTCGGCACCTTCGTTATCACCGTTTCTGACCTGAAACGGACATTAAACAGAGCTTGGGCAAGCGAGGCGTTGTGGCCGTACCGTCACTTCGTACGAGATTAAACACCTTTAACAAGTGTTTAATCTCGCGCTATATCCCCGATGACATCTAACGGACATCAAACCCATATCTGCAATTAGGCTATTTAAATTTACGAGGAGAGTCACTTTAATATGTTGGCCGCACGTGGCGAAGACAAGATTTAATTTCGAGGGGCAGAATTATCTGAAAAAAATTGACTGCGGCAGGGGGAGGGTGGTATTAGTTTTTTGTGCTTCAGACAAATAGGCATCGAAATGTTCTTTTGAGCGGGGGGAGGGCCTAATCTGGACAATAACTTTATTTCTAAGCGGGGGAATCGTCGTACCTAGGAGGATAGGCCTACTGTGTAACAGTAAGCTACATTTGTACGTCATATCGAGACGAGTAGTTTATCCAGCCAAGTAAACTTTCAACCAACTTTATTTGGGCGAGGGTATTAGAGCAGTTTTGTCCAGCACACAGTAGGTTAAAACAAAACAAAAATAAACATAAGGATACATTTCGGCCCCACACATCTTGCTGCAGAAACAGATCCAACAGAAATCTCCCTCCCCCTGAGCCCCCCGCCCCCGGGCCCCCTGGCCCCCCTGACCCCCCCCCCCGCTCCCCGCTCTTGGACCTCCCGGGCCCCCGCCCCCGCATACTAATTAACACCACTCACCTCGGCACAAACCACGAATACTAAATAGCTTCTGCATAGGTTGGTGGGGATATTTAGTATATTTGCATACAAACATGCATATTAATGATCACATCAAGCTGGGACAAATTTAGGGGAAAATCCGGGTTACTATTTACTATCCGTGTAAAGCCGAAGCATCGTAGCCGAGTGGTCTAGAGCGCTGGAATAGAACCGGGAGGTTCTGTGTTCAAATCCCGACGTGAGCAGACCGTGACAGTT
>JAQGBK010000121.1:0-10311 GCA_034698505.1 Stercutus niveus
TTTAAATATTATGAAATATCAGTACCATGTATGCACTATGCAGGGTTAAAAGTGCACACTACACTTACTTACTGCTCGGTTCACACATATGATACGACAACGATATTATTGTGCAATATTATCGTGCTATATTGTTGCACAATATCGCACGATATCATCATGATTTCGAACGATTTCGTCATGATATCATCGACTCAATATCGTCATCGATGTCGTCACGATATGGTTCAACAGTTGCACGGCTCGCGAACTGCTTGATTGGTTGGCATTGTGGCTGCATCAAATATTTATAAACGATAAAACGTGCATATAATTTTGTGTTACGGCGATATCGCGCGATGTTTTGTTGTAGGTGAGAATCAGATGGCCTGTAAAGTGCTCAGTGTTCATTCGTTCCAGACGACACGATATCGCACGAAACCGCACAATATCGTGGGGAAATGAACATGTTCAATTGATAAAACGTGTTCGTTTGATAAACATGTTCGTTTGATGAACATGCGGGCATACCATAGCAACACGACTAGGTCAATGTAAAAATGAGATTGACAATAAACGTACCCTCCTTAAGCATTCCGACGTTGAGACATTTCTGATAGCGGCACGCCTGGCACGCCTTCCTGCGCCGCTTTGTTATTTCACAATTATCGCTCGACGGGCAGGAATAATCAATGTGACCTAAAATATAAATACAACATGAATAAGATATTACGGTATAAATGGAATAAGACATTCCTAAAAACACATTAAGCGTTTCCGTCTCACATCCATTTCAACTTAGCCCGGTACGGTATCATGCAATACCTAGGCACAGAAGTGTCACACACCCCCTACCAAATAATTGATAAGACAGAACTGTCGTCTGGATCACCGAATCTTGCAGCGATTTGCGCTTCACCACTAATATTAAAAGGATTCACCCGCACCGTTAGTCGTAAGATGCTTAATGGTAAAGCACCCTAAAGGCGACTCGTTCATGCAATGGACCTAATCCCTATAGAACAAATTGGCCTATTACATTAGTCCTCACAACAATTATAAAAATACAATACATTACATAAATTCAACACTAATGTCCAGACACAAAGTTATAAGTATCCTGCCGGACCACAACTACTTGGTGGAGTTCTCTCAACTTCTCTGTAAGGCACAAATAAGCTGAGAAGCCCTGTACACAGTTAGCATATTACCTATTAAATTACGTAATTTTTAATTCAAATCTAACTCATTACATTGTGCAAATGCACATTTGCGCAAATGTTCCGTAAATATCATTACATTACGCAACATTTGTGCAAATGTATGTTTGTAAACAAGATGTAACAAAACCAACATCTGAACACAAAATGTTGCGCAATGTAATGAGCTAATGCTGCGCAATGTAAGGAGCTATATTGCTCATTGCAATGTGTTAACACATTTGTGCAAATGTAGGTTATTACATCACGCTACATTTGAGCAAATGTGCAAATGTAGTACATTGCTCTACACTCTACAGTCTACATTGGCGCAAATGTAGGCCTAGCTCATTACACTGCGAAACATTTGCGCGACCTTACCTTGCACGGTGCGCTTGAAGAACGCCTTGCACGCCTCGCACGACGCCACCCCATAGTGCAGCCCGGACGCGACATCATTGCACACTAGGCATAACCGCCTCTGGTCCTCAAACGCAAACTCGGATCCCTCCAACACGGGGCCGCGCAACAGCGACGGAAAATCATCGGAAAGCAGCTCATCCCCCCCACCCCCTGCCGCTACCCCCTCCGCCGAATCGTCAGAATCCCCCGCGACCCCATTGCTAGGGTCACCATCAACAAACGTGTTACCATAGTAACTGTCGCTAGCGCTTATATCCCCCGCGCCGAAGTTGTCTAGTTTTCCACTGTTGCTAGGGTCCTTCTTGCTGATGACGATTTCGCCGATGCACGTTCGCCCGTTGTAGCGAAAATAATTTCGCGGGTCCTTGGTGTCACTGCCTAGGTAACCATCGGCGCAGATGATGTCTGGCTCCGTTGCCTTGCCGATGTACGGCAGGCCGAGGCGACTGTCGTCATCGTCGTCGGTGGAAACGCCTCAGATACCTACTGCAGCAGAACAATTTAAGTTCTAGGTTTAATCGTTTATATTAATACTTGTAACAAAACTTCTTCTGGATAATAAAAACTTAGAAATAACTGAAAAAAATGATCAAAAATTAATCAAAAATTTTAAACTGAAAAAACTGACAAAATAACAGATAAAAAAACTGACAAAATACTGATTTTTTTTAATTATTAAAATATCCCAAAGCCGACCTTCAACGAATCACAATAGAAGGCTACAATTTCGTACCTAGCATTCTTTTTACGGACTTGTAGTAATTGACTTCTACCTACAAAAGGTCCTACATTGATTGACCTTTGAGTTTGAACTGGTACAGTAATTACGAGGGTCATTCCGTATATAAGTGGCAAAACGATGCCATTTAAAAAAAATTCAAAACACAAAAAAATTAAGGATATGTGTTTCAAAAGGAAATTTAATTGTCAACGTTTTTGGTTAATTTCATAACGATGACGTCACTAATGTGACGTCAGGACAATTTTTAACACAACAGGGTAGTGAAAAATGGACTCGCTTATTATGGTAGTGCGATATATGTGGCAAAACGGTGCCGTTTTTCCAATTTCCAAAAATATCAAAATTCCAAGATATACGTTTTGAAGGAAATGAAATTTTCAACATCCATGGAAAATTTCATAACGATGATATCACTAGTGTCACAATTAGCAAACAATAAACATTGCAAGGGTGCCGCCAATCGCGTACCCCAAGGAGCAGTGTGCGGTTGTTCAATTTTGTTTGGCTCTGACACTAGTGATGTCATCGTTATGAAATTTACCAGGGATGTTTAAAATTGTAGTTCCTTCAAAACGTATATCCTGAAATTTTGATATTTTTAAAATTGGAAAAACGGCACCGTTCTGCCACATTTATCGCACTATCATAATAAGCGGGCCCACTTTTTCACTACCCGGTTGTGTTAAAAAAATTCCTGATATCACATTAGTGACGTCATCGTTCTGAAATTAACCCATTATGTTTACAATTGAATTTTCTTCAAAACGTATATTTTTTTTTACATTTTGAAAAATTGAAAAAACAGCATCGTTTTGCCACTTGTATATGGAACGACCCTCGTATATACAGAATGCTCATAACAAACACCTGTATTTTATACTAAAACTCTGGCAGATATTAGCAGATTTAACACAGACAGCACAGCTATCCATATCCCAGTTAGATTTGTGAAAGAAAGAACTGAACCAATGTTAGAATTTGAGATATTAAGTTATTAACGTAACCAAACGCACGAGCGTGTATCGCACACACAGTGCACTTAGTGCGACCTGTATTTGATTACGTAGCATTGATTGTACGTGCTGTTGAATAAACGTCAATAGTTAATTTGCATAGCAATACGAAACTCTGAATAACGGTTGATAAAATCAATACAACAAAGCTTGTGATGATCATCATAAGTTCTTCAACTGCGAGAATTTCCCATTTTGTGGCCTACAGAGACGCCCCTGAAGCCGTCTTCAGAAGGCGAAACGGGCGTAAAACACATTATTATTATTATTATTATTATTCTATTCAAACATATTTTTATTTAGCAGAGTATATCTGATCATGGATGGTGTATAGATTTAGAAACAACACTAACATCAAACTATATGAATACATGATATTAACGGCAGCTTATTTAACAAATATTAAATAAAAGCAGCTATTTAACACAACGAACATTTGAATGTGACATCAAGCCCAATTATATAATTAAACAAACTTGATATACTGTATTGAACCCTGATTGATGAACCAGGCAGTGCTTATTATTGTATACAAAAAGGGAGACACCAAATTGAGAAAAGATTTAGACTTTCCAATATTTCTCCACACCGTAGCTGACAACGTTATTACAAAAATTAACGGTTTTAAACTTAAATTTGTTAGATGTCGATTGACAGTTAAATAAACTATTAACAGGGCTTATTTTGTGAGGCTTTTGACATCTGTGCTGGAACTAAACAGATCCATACTAATTTAGTCGATTGAGGGGTGCAGGTGACAAACAATTTAAAATGTGTACTATTCTGGTGACAACCAATCACAATACTTTAATTATTGGAACTATTATCGCAATATCCAATTACAATCTTTTTGCCATTTGCACCATTATGGCGACGACAAATGACATTGCTGCTGCCGTCTGTACCATTAGAGGAACCACCAATAACCCAGTTTTATGACCATTGTTTAATAAACTCTCTTTTCAATTATCGATATAAACACCTGAAAACAGAATTGACACTAAAAGAATTCATCAATGATTCTTGAATCCAAGATTTATAGATTAATGTAGAAAACTCAATATAGAAAGGTCAAATTGGCAACAACACAATTTGAAGAAAGTGCCTATAAATTTAAAACAAAACAGATACGGAAAATAAAAATAGTGCCGCTACATATGCGCAAAACAGCGGCGCATCTACTGAATTTATTTCCAGGCCTGATTTGTCTGCAATTCTGAGCACTTTTAAATCCTAAATAAAACATTATACGATTTGCAAGCATATCAATAATATTTCTTTGACTCTCAAACCCAATTTTTAGCATAAATAATTTTTTTTAAAATGGCAGCTGTTTATCATATCGTTTGTTAATTCAATAATGCTCAGAATTCAACATCCGGCGTACAAAGCTTTCAGTAGTTACAATATTACAGACTTGTATACAAATCAATTAAATGACATTCACTGCAACATTCGAAACATTTAAATTTAACATGAAAACGACTAAACGATGACCAAATCAATTTACGTAAGCTATTTAGATAAGAATAAACTACATTCAGCATCACTAGTTAAGACGATGAGGCAGCTATTATTTACAGCGCATATATCAGATAAAGGCACTAGAGAGTCAGAACAAGCCGAAGAGCAAACAATCTTAACAAATTTGAATATTTAGTGAGAGTTAAATTGTCGAGTCTATATTCAAATAGTACAGCTGAATATGGAAAGTACACCCCTAAAAACGAGCAAAACAAACCATAATAAGCTACAACAGAGTAATTAAACGTACTGAATATTAACATGGCAGAGCAGCAATGTTGAGAGCTAGCAAAACAAGTAGATGTTATTTAATACTGAAATACTGTTAGAAAATTCTGACTGAATCACGCCACATTCCAATCGATATTATTTTATTTTAAATTGAATTTTAATTAAATAAATACAAATGTTTAGAAATTTCATTATAATTTTCAATGGGTCTATGACTCTAGGTGGTTAGGGGTCATGTTATTGTATCTAGGGTGGTGGAAGGTTTGGCTATGAGTTAACAAACAATGTTCATTTCACCAATTTTGTTCAACTATAATTCGTTAATACAATTTAATTCAATAATATATTATTCTCAATATCTGTCGTTGGGTTCAGGCTAGTTTTACCGATTATGGCTTAGTTCAGAAGTATATCTATCGTTCAAATATAAAGAAACAAAAAGCTAACAATGACACTTCTAGTTACCGAGAATAAACTTAAAACTTGTAAAATTTGAATGAAAGAAATAACTATAAATAACAATAGTAAATGTTAGAAACAACTCTTTAACTCTATCCAGCCAAACTCATCCAACATCCAAAGCTCATTATTAAACATCAAATGATACTAAAAATAATGCAATAAATGCCAACAATTTCACCTGCGTGACTGAAGCACGCATAAAAATCAATCCTCGTCTTCTATTGGTCAGTGAATGCTCACATCAAACATTAAAAATCAATCCTAGTCTTCTATTGGTCAGTGAATGCTTACACCAAACATTTAAAATCTATCATCGTCTACTATTGGTCAATAGAACAATGAAGGTTTGTTACATTCGCACCAAAACACTTAAAATCTATTCTCGTACACTAGCAATGGTCAGTTAACAGTGAAGGATGGCACCAAAAACATTTAAAATAGATATTTGTTTACGCGTTTATCAATATAATATCGAATGTACTCGTAACAAGCTCGTATCGACCAACAAATTAAGTAAAATGCTTCATGTGCATCTATAGGATGCCTTAGCTTACTCTACCACAATCTGTATCATGTAAGTCCAAAAATTCAGAATATTAATAGGAACTTGCAATATAACTTCCTGAAGCCAAACGTCCAAAATAATTTGCGAATAACCAGCATCACAATAATTGCGACTGTTATTATTTCCTGTTATTCTTATATTAACAGGTTCAACAGATAAGGAAGCATGCAGCCCCATTTACACGACTCAATACATGGAAACGTGTGAAACTGTGGCAAGGCTGAGGTTGCTAAAAATATGCCTTACAGGAGCAAAATAGTAGAGCATGACTTTGCAGGCACAACTTTTCAGAATTTAGCTTCTCTTCAATGGAAGAAAAACAGGAATAAAATACGATAATTACGTTATCATTGCCATAGCATACGGTGTTTTGAGTTTTAATGTGTATTTGACTTGAGTATTGAACTCTGTCTGTTCATATTCTCACGCATCAGTTGTCGGCTCCTTGATACAACTTGGATTGTGTGCTAAGCTGCACAGTGCACGTCTTGATGTGCCGGTTAGTATGGTTCATATTGCATTTGAAAAAGAAGGAAAAGTATATTTGGGGCCCCTGAAAATATGTTACTGTTACGTTGAATAGCACTTGATTTAGAAGGTTTTTTGGGCAGCCAAATGCAGAAGAGTGTCAGCAACACTGAGTAATGCTTGTTGTCAGCCATAAGAAGAAGGGTGTCACCAACACTGCTAGAGTCGCTAGAGGTTGAAGTTGTACTTGGTGTCACCCAGGGATAGGAGGGCATCATCGACTCTGCTAGAGTCACTAGTGATTTGAGTCCCTCTTCTTTGCCGCAGCAAGTCGCACTTCATCGGGCAGAGCAGAGGGGTCGATGAGTATAGAGGACGTTGTGCTCAGTCGTCGCACGGCACTTGTAACGACTGCACAACGATCACAAACAAATCCTCAATCAAATCCAATGTCATCATCAATCTTCAATCCTCAATCAAATCCAATGTCACCATAAAATTTGTGCATAAGATGGTTGGCCATGTTATTTTATCAGTATCCCTCTCATTTAAGTGATCTCTTTTTCTTGTTAGTGTTCTTTTTCTCTCTTTATTATGTTTGGCACCATTTCTTCACTGTGATAATTAAGTCATTCAGCTTTTCATCACATCATAATTTTTAGCAACTTATTCTATTTAATAATAGACTTGCTAAATAGTATGTAACGCATTACTAAGCAGCACAAATAACATTGCAATATATCTTTAAAAGCTCAAAGTGTCGATCGTAAGGCCGGTTTGGAGTGAGAATGAAAACCATTATATTTTTCGCTATTTAAAAAATATAATTCAATTTCCTCTACCGTTGTTATTTTAGTCTACTTCCACTTCTTGTTCTGCCCTCATTTTCGTTCCACTTCTCGTTAACGAAAACAGTTAATTTTATTAGTTGAGTTTTTAGTTCCACTTATCGTTTAAGACTACAATGTTATACATGACCTACAAAATCACTAATGATTGATTGGCTGACCAACCTGACCTACTAATGCCTGATTGGCTGACCTACCTAACCTACTAATGCATGATTGGTTGACCTACCTGGCCTCAGTTCAACGAGTGAGCAGTGCCGCGCGAGCCAGTCCAGCACTGATCGGTTCAAACCATCCACGCTCGCCGTAGAAGCCGTATTGTTGAACGACTCAAACAGCGGCTGGATGATCATGCTAAACTGTACATCTGAGCTAAGGAACTTTATAACACTGACGAAATCCAAATGAAACATCTACTTCCACTCTCAATGTGGAACACTTTCTGATAGTCCGGATAGGCCAACCGACCGCAGACAACAATTCAATAAATTGAATACAACAATTCAATAAATTTATCATCGAGCGTACAACCAAGATCTGGGTTGTCTGCCATCAGTTGTCTGCGGTCAGCTGCAGTATGTTCGGTAGTCTTTGCGATAACTTGTCTGCGGTCGGTTGTCTGCCATTTACTTGTCTCGTCAGCTGTCTGAAGTTTCTCGCATGAGGTCGGTTGTCTGCGTTCAGTTGTCTGTGGCTTCTCCACTAATGTCTATATCTCACCATAGATCTGTTCATTGTGTATTGACATGAAATTTTAAAGGAATTTCTTAAAATAAAATGTTCCATATATACACACCACTGTTCACAGCCTGTTTCAGTTTCTATATCATCAAGCCTGCAAGCCCACTGACAATTTTCATATATCTGAAAACTAAACTTAAATACCAAATCATTATATTATATTGACTACTTATAAAATAAACAAATTCTCCTTTTTTAGATAAAGCATAATGCGCCGTCATATAAAGACTATTTATTTGCAATGTTGTATACAAACTAAAAGAATAACGTGAAAGAATACGATCCAGAACTTCCAGTTGGAGTTAGTGCGGGTGCAGATATACTCATCCAGTTGCTCCTGGAGTTGTTTCGCTCTGTGCTGGGACATAGGAACCCCAGTAGCTGGGAGTAAGGACTGACAGGCACTACACAATAGTAACAGAGTAGTAGAGTATTAGTAGTACAGTAGTACTATAGTGCTGGGACACAGGGACTCCAGTAGCCGGGAGTAGGGACTGACAGGCACTACACCAAAGTAATATAGTAATAGAGTACAGCATTATAGTAATACATTAGTACAGTACAGTACAATAGTGTTGGGACATGGGACCCCAGTAGCCAGGAGTAGGGACTGACAGGCACTATACAACAGTATTAGAGTAGTAGAGTATTACAGTACTTCAGTAGTGCTAGGATATAGGGATTAGGGACCCCGGTAGCCGGGAGTAGGGACTGACAGGCACTGTACAATAGTAATAGAGTAGTAGAGTATTACAGTAGTTCAGTATAGCTAGGACATAGGGACCCCAGTAGCCGGGAGTAGTGACTGACAGGCACCACACCACCGTAATATACTAAAATTTACTAAAAGTAATATGCTAAAAGTAATATACTATTAAAGGCCCGTTAGCTGCGGTTGATAGTCCGCAGTCATTTGTCTGGCGGCAAACTTACCGGCTACTTAAATATTTACAAGTAATGCTTTTACTTCATTTCAAATGGTAAATAATACAAGTAATGGTATTACTTTATTTCAAACAGCAAATGATACAAGTAGTGATACTACTTTATTTCAAGCAGTAAATTATACAAATGATGGCATTACTTGATTTCAAACAGCAAATGATATACATATGATGTTATTACTTGATTTCAAACTCGAGAGCCTTGATCTCCAGGCGCAGCTGCTCGGCCTCATTGTGTTTCTGAGCTCGTTCTTGTTTCATCTTCTTGCACAGCTCAGCCGCTATAAAGCACCATAAATCGGTCGACAAAATTGCAAAGATAGCAAAAACTAGTAGGAAAAAAATTGTCATAATTTGCTTAGCGGAAGGGGAAACCAATGATTGGCTTTCACTTTGATTCCTTGTGTTTAGGAAATGATTTGGGCTAGGGTCAGGGCTAGGGTCAGGGATATGGTCAGGGTCATGGCTAGAGCTAGGGAGCGTTCACTCTCTTTTCAACTCTTCAACTAAATGACTAACTTCAATTTTAACCAACATTTAAGAAAAAAGCAGACAACCGTTTTATAAATAGAAAGACAGGTAGGGGATCAATACACTTTAACTAAAATTTATTTAAGATTAAAATCTACAGTGTACCTTTGTGTAATGTTGTGGATTTGCTGATCTTGACGGATGGATTGTACGTCAGACTCGGCATCATCTGATTGAGTGCGTCAAATCCATTCTGTACAAGCAACAACAACAACAACGGCGTATAATAAACAGCCTCAATATTAACTGACTGGCACAATTCTGTGTTTAGTACACTTAGAATGAACTTACAGCTGTAATACAACTGTCCACAAATTTCACACAGCGAATATGGCAGCTTTAATGGTCATTGCTATCTGAGAGTACTATAAAAATTAAACAAGAAAAGGTTCGACAAAAAAGCTGCGATGAGCCACAATAGAAAGCACAATTGCAAAGAGAGCAGATAAGAGGATCAAAAGAACGGATTACAACATATAAGCTTAAATTCAATATAACATTAGTTCAAGATATAGCCGAACACCTTTTAGACAACACAATGTATAAAATTCTCAAAGATAGGTTTGGGTTATAGCGACACACCTTGCATGGACATGGTAGTGCTCTGCCGCTAGACAGGTCCGGTGGCAACTGCCATTTGG
>JAQGBK010000122.1:0-10299 GCA_034698505.1 Stercutus niveus
GCAGTATAAAGTTGCACTGCTGACACACAAAGTTCACCAATCTGGACAACCTAAATACCTTGCAGACATTGTGACCACCTACAAGCCAACAAGATAGCTACGATCAGCGAGCCGATACAAGCTCACTTCTGCGCGTACAAACAACTGCATTGGAGAACGTGCTTTCAGTTGTTCGTCCAAATCTGTATGGAACAAACGGCCAGTCGACCTCAGGAATGCAAATGAGATCCGGATTTTCAAATCTAAATTGAAAATTATTTTATTTGCAACCACCTTTTGTATGTAGTCTTGCTTCACTTCTCCGCACCTCCAAATCATGTAATCTATTAGCAATAGTACATTTTAGTGACATATTGGTGAGTAACCAGTGCAGCATACACACTGTACATACATACGCACATACATAGATACTGCATCGTATCAGCTATGATACGATGCAGTATTCGGCCACGACGATGTAGTATTGCTGACGACGATTCAGCATTGCTGATACAGTGGATGCTGCATCGTATCACAGCTGATGCAATACAGTAACTCGTGGCCAATATCCCCACCAGCCCTCAAGGATTCCCCACTAGTCGCTGGTGTTTGCCTTGTACGGGCGGCGAATTTTGGTCATTTTTGTTGCAACGCACACTTCGCGCTCCCCCCACTCAACAGACTTTGGAGGTGACTTACGTATTTTTTTGTGGCAACGTGTAATATTTGCTTATGCCCTCCCGCTCAATAGAATTGTTTGCCCTCACTTGCACTGTCCCTATCAATTAAAATTAAAAGATGAAGATACGGCTCTTCATCTTACCACTTACGGAATTGGGTTGCTGCTTAGCGTTTAAAGAGGAGGATATAGTCCTGTGGGATTTGATTGCTGAAAGTTAACCACCATGCTGGATGGGTCAAGGTGGGGGGTACCAGGGAACAATAAAATACATGTTGGCATTCTGGGATTGTGTTGGTTCATTTTAGGATCCAAGATGACGCCGCAACATAGGCCTATATACCATCACTTTTTGGTAATTATCTCAAAAAAGGTTGGTTTGATGATGAAACGTAGGAGAAACATTTGGTCGAGCCTACAAAATGCTACAATTTGGTCTTTATTTCAACTTTGTATCATGAGTGGTTGTGGAGATACGGTAGTTTTTTTTATATTTATTTTGACAATTATTCCTTTTTTCTATTTTCGGTGCATAATCTCATAAACCATGCATCGTAAAGTAGCCAATCAGGTGTCTATATCTTTTTAATAGCGAATTGATTTACCAATAATTTGATAGAATTGTCTACTCTGTGGTCTTAATGGATTCTGAGATTTAAGTTTTTTATAAAACCTACGCGATTGTTCGTGACAATTTACAGTTTTTCACATTTTAAAAGAGAACCTTACATTTTTCTATATAGCATACATATTACAGAAGTACTAACTTTATTGGTAAATCAGTAGGCCTATTATATTAAAAAGATAGACACCTGATACTTTAAGATGCATATTTTAAGAGATAATGCACCGAAAATAGCAAAACAGATTTTAAACGTGCCAAAATGAAAGGAAAAATTGCCATATCTCCACAGCCAAACATGGTACAAGATGAAAATAAAAAATTGTAAAGGTAAAAATTGTAAAGAGAAAATTGTAGCATATTTGAGGCTCTAAAAACGTTGCTACGACTTTTCATTAAACCAATAGTTTTCGAGATAATTGCCAAAAAGTTAACGTATATATGTTGCGGCCGCCATCTTGGATTAAAAATGAACCAACAAAATCCCAGACTGCAATCAAGAATATTTTTGATCCTCGTGACCCCTTGACCCATCCTGACCAGTGATTAACTTTCAGCACACAAAGCCCACAGGAAAACTCATGCTCCTGTTATACTACAGTAACTAGTAACTAGTGTCAATGGTCTCTGTTTCAGGCAACGATAACTTGGTTGCGTTGCTAGCTGGCAAGCAAAACGTTCTGCGAATTCATATGGACAACAGTGTGGGACACATTACACGCTATGCTGAGTATGCGGATTTTGAAATGGCTGGATGCTGGGATAAGTACAGCCTCACCTCCCTTGGAAATTACTCCGGAACTGCAGGTATATAATAATATACTGTAGAATGTACAATTGTACATGTATATGTACAGTACAGTAACTGTACTAGGCCCATTGTACTTGTAAATATCAGAATATGTACTATTGCGCCTTACTAAATTAAGTGAATTGCCAAGCATACTGTTTATCATGATATATCTATTCATCCCTCAATTTCATTTTAGCGTTTAACAATGTGTTTTGAATTCAGCTCGAATGTTTGCAAAGCTTGATTTATTTGCTTTCGTTACCATTGTGCTGGCCCCGTTTTCGATTCAAAAACAAAGTTAAATGAACATGCCACGTGGGCTCTGACAGCTTAAATAAGAGCGTATTTAAATGAACGCATTTAAACGTACCTTAAATGAGCGTATATCTCTGTTTGACTAGTGCAACTCACTTCAGGCCGGTACCTCGCAATCTATCCTCGACAGGCTACCGAATGTGTAGAATCAGTCTGTGCGGATCGTGCAGCAACTGTCGCACATGGCCCACATATGGACTGTTCGCACTGGCTTACAGGCGCGGATGCAGGATTTGTTGGTGGGTGGTGATGAAGTTTGGCACATTGTGTGAGGGCCAGAGGGTGTGTGAAAAAGTGATTTGCAGGGGTCAGGGGGGCCGCAGTCCCCCTGAAGCTGAACGATTTTTTAGATGTTGACCCTAGTTTTTCAATCCGACTTACCACTCCGAATTTAAAAGCAAGATGAAAATTGTTCACATTTTAAATGCAATTTGGTAGTTAGATTGTGAATGTAGAAGCCTTTCACCTTTGCTCCGTAGCATGCAATATGCGCATAACAGCGTCCAACTCATTTGACATTTGAGTGCTGATCACAACATCGGGTCACTGAAAATGGGATCTTGGTTCCCCAATTTTATTGCCACTGACAATACACCACCACCAATTAGTCAATGGGTGTGTGTGTGTGGGTTCCTGGGTATGGGCA
This sequence comes from Stercutus niveus, assembly GCA_034698505.1. Taxonomy (NCBI): domain Eukaryota; kingdom Metazoa; phylum Annelida; class Clitellata; order Enchytraeida; family Enchytraeidae; genus Stercutus; species Stercutus niveus. Next base: position 3,035 of record JAQGBK010000122.1, read on the forward strand.
GGGGACTTAACATAAAAATACTTTGCTTTTATACGCATACAACAAAGTAGTTTATTCTCGACAAAATTTCGTCGACATGCTCTAATTTAACATGTCTACATAATTATGTCGAAAAATAATTTTATCTATACTACACTATATAATATGGGCTATTGTTAAATTTAATTATTGGTCTAATCAAAGTGGTCAACTAGTATAGCCAAAAAATAAGCTGATTATTATAAAAAACACTAAAAGTAAATGTTGAAATAGCTCCCTATTATTATGCCACTAATAAAGAATTCAGACGGCTGGTGAGGGGATGCATCCCCAGCATCCCCAATGGTGTATCTGCGCCTGCTGGCTTCCTGTCCGCCAGAGGATTGCAAGCTCTCTGTGCCATGACGTACGTCGCGCGATCCAGCTATCAACCCTCATCAACGGTCGTACTTCGATAAACTGTTGCACAAACACGTTTGTTGCTTGACCGTTTGCGTGCTTCGCCGGTTTGCGATATTCTTGTTTCCTATTCTCTACAATGAGTCCCAAAAAACTCAACTCCAAATTGTGAATCACAGTGAATCCCCAAAAAAATTTCACCAGAGTACGCTCATTAGGCCTACCGTAATTGGGCGAATAAGAGATGAAGGGGGTGTGGTGGTGTGGTCAGGGGCGGATTTGCACAAAAAGTCCAATACTGTCGCGAAAATTTGGGGCATATTCGTTCCTGACAAGACTTTGGGTGGCGTCGTGGTAAACGGTTACTTCGACGGCCATTTTGTGACAGAGCCAGAATGTCTGTGTGTAACTTTGGGTGTTTGCGTAGCGAACATTTTGTGACAGAGCCAGGATGTCTGAGTTGTGACTTTGGGTGGCGCTGTAGTGAACGTTTATTTCAGCGGCCATTTTGTGACAGAGTCAAGGTGCCTGAGTTGTGACTTTGGGTGGCGTCGTAGTAAACGATTACTTCGACGGCCATTTTGTGACAGAGTTAAGGGCCTGTGTTTTGACTTTGGGTGTTTGCGAGGCGAACACTTTGTGACAGAGTATGGGTATCTGTGTATTTTTAAAGGGCGTTGACTGTAACACTACGAGAGTTTCTGTTCGATACATGTGTTACCCAGTGTGGAGGGTGCTTTCCTGTATCCTGAAGAGGGAGGGAAGTTGTTTGAGTTAAATAACTCCATGTCATTCCGTCTTCATATTAAGTCATTTCATAATCCCGACAACTCATTTCATCAATTAGATCTTTCATGTCATACACTTACGCGTTGTAGACGAGGTAGACTCCGTTTTTGGCCTGGCGTTTTGTGGGACTTGCTGTAATCCAAGCGTGTTTAAGATTTTCGGATTCAGCTTGAAAAGACGATTCAAAATATATATAGATATGTGAGGATCGGATTAGTATTGAGCGAGTTAGGCCGTTCTGAAGATTAACATGGGCGCATATTTTTATTTTTATTTTACTTTAGTATATTTTCATACAAGGGTGAATGGCCCCCTTGATAATGAGATCGCCGGGCGAGTGGTATCGTCCAACCTGGGCTCCAAAAACTATGAAAGGAGGAGCGTTGCCGTGTTAAAGAGGGGGGACCTGGTCCATGATCATTGACACTACTGTTACCATTGTAAAGATAGGATTGGAGAATTAGCATTGGTAAATCTCTTACCATTGACTCAACGTTAATTTCTGCTGAGTCATTCCAATAATGACCGACAATAATGACCGACAAAAGTGACCGACAAAAATGACCGACAAAAATGATCGACAGAAAAAAATGACTGACAAAGGAAAGTGACTGACAAAAATGACCGACAAAAATGACCGACAAATATGACTGACAAAAGAAAATGACTAACAGAATTAGATTTCACGGTGTAAGAACGTCACAAAGTTGAACGTTGAGATAAGTGCGGTCCTGAGTTTGACTTAAGACTAAATATCAAAGTTATTCACGGTCATACATAAAAGTCGGGGAGAATTGGTTCATTGTCACAAGAACCTGAAATCGTCACCTTGTTAATTTAATCACCGTCATCCCTTGGTTCTTGGTCACGCCGTGGTCACTGATCCTATTTCATATCCTTACTTTGTTAATCATCGTCACCCCTTAGTTCTGTGTGAACTCATCTCACTTGAACATTTCTTTAGTGTAATAGTACTGTTTGAACTTATCCAGTGAGGATATTTCTCTGGTGAAATATAGTTGGGGGTATTCTTCTGTGCAAAGATATCTTACACAGATCGAAGGTTTTGTTCCATTGGGTCCGAATCATCAACGTGATCTTAATACGATGGATAGTGAAAGTGAAGGGGAGTTACCGTGGTTTGATGGATCCATTACTGGCAAGTCGTCGCCCGACAGGAACGTGGAGGAGGGTAGACTCGCCTCTCTTCCAGACCGGACCCACAACAGAACTTCCGAGCAGCGTTGTGAACTGCCGGAAGGGGATGTAGAAAGCGATGAGGAGATCGTTTTCAATTATGAGGCGAGAGGTTCTTCGGGTATTAGGCGGGAAATTCTTGACGAAATTCCTATTGTCAACACAACTGAACGTCGTCTCCGCGGGGGAAAGATATACCCGCGTCGTGAGCTAGCCGGGGCGGGTAAAAAGAAGACACGAGACACGGATGTCACCGTCTTTGAAACGGGAAAAAGGGGCGAGGGAGATGTTACGCTCAAGAGTATGATACGCAGTGGGGTAGCGTGCGAGTCGCGATCGTTCACAACTGGCATCCAGCATGGAGCAGATTTCGAGCGATTTATTAGAGTGAGAGATTCAGAAGCAGCGCAGCGAGTCGGCGATTTCGTCACAATATAGGCCTACATGTTCATTGATCGAAAATAAGTATAATAACGTTTAATAAAATATCTGTTTTAGTTATTTATTAATGCCAGTGCACTGTTAAAACAGACAAGACTACATGGTTATGCTTAGTTAGAGCTCGTCATTGAACGTTTCAATCACCAAACCAGCACAATATCATTAAATTTGATACTTGTTTGATTCACACAATTTAAATATTAGATTCAAAACTTACATTAAAAACAATAATTATTCGTGACATCCACAATAGATTACAATTCTGGAAAAAACTTTTTATTAAATCATAAGCATTATATACTGAAAAAATGTCAAAATATTACTATTTAATTTGTTTAATTAAAAAAGATAACGTTTACAAAATCAGAAATTATGAACACATTACAAAATCGAAATGTTTCCATATACATAAAAATACCCCCATTAGAAATTAAGGATAATTCTGACATATCAATATGTATCAATAAGTTAGCGAAACAATTACAATAAATTATTAAAATAATATAAAATGGACTGCCCCAAAATGGTGCCAATGAAAAGATGACTAATTAGAAAATCTATTTGTAAGACAGCAAACTACTACAGCAGAGCATATTTGATTAGGGAGAGCTAATACAACTTTAGAGACTCGGGGAGAGCTAGTACAAATGTTACATTAATATCAGCTAAAATACGTTCGACCGCAAAGATAAACCGGATTTTCAATGACACGGATGTGACTTTGTACTAAACAATGTTGGCTGTCATGTCACATAATGTAAAATACTATCAAGAACAAAACTGAACGAAGGCCTTGGAGGTAAATATAATCCATGAAATCTATACAAATAATTAGTTGAAGAAATACGAGTGTAAGTATTTACTAGACATTAAATACCTATTTTGTTTTTAGAAAACTATGCACCCATTTTTACAATTATGTTATAATAAATTTCCGGTGATTTCTGTTATTGTTTGACAATTCCTATGGTTATTGGACAGGTCTGGATAAACATGATGAATAATGTTCTTAACATCTCTCAAGCATTTGTGAGGTTCTCATGCAACAACGGCACATTTTGATAAATGGCAATATACGACCTCATCATGTCCTTACACGTTGCTACACATTCAGTCTTTTAAAATCTGTTGACTAATATACTTTCCATGTACCATATTTAAGTTGCCATTGAAAGTAACACACATGTGCAATGTTGATTACAGCACCCAAACAATACAGACAAATTTAAATCGATAATTGAGGCAAAAAAGACATCTTAAGTCAGCTATACTTTGTTCGCTTCAGGAAAGCATATGATATTCTCAATGTGCAACTACAGAGGGCAACACAGTAGCATCATCACTAATAGCAAGGGACGATGGAATAGCACGCACACGGAATAACCTCCACACACTTTTAAGGGGTGATTGGTTCTGATTGGCTCAGAAGACTCAATCAGATAGCTCCAATCGATATTGCTAGCCAATCAGACGTACTACACCTAAAAACTATCACCCTATCACCACTTTACAACGTGTGGAGGTTATTCCGTGTGGGTTCTTTCTGCGCTCCCAATAGCAACGCATACACGCGCACACATTCAGTTACAAACACCACGGCTACACACCATAACGGAGACAAAATTCAACTGTCATAGAAAATGTTTCTGATGTATGGGAAACGCTTAATAAAATGAATCAATCGCTCAAGCTGTTGATTATAATGCGCAGCTTCATTTAAAAATTAAAGCGAATCATAAAGAAGTATTTAGCAATAGCAACAGACGAGATAATGTGCACAAATTATGTCGCAAAATCACGCACACACACATACACCCCATAATCGCTAATTGTCTGACAATCTATGTTTGAGTGCAAGATGATGCCAACAGGTTCTCTGTTTAATCATGTGATATCAGCCCCAGCCTCAGCGCAGACGACATCCCACCTCGCATCGCCCGTGGCGGCCGCCCTGAGTTCCCGAAGTAAAATCCTGCACTACTCATCCTCGCCTCATCGCCTCTAAACCCCATCGCAGAGCCGCCGCTCAGCGGGACACGAGGCCTGGCTGAGGACGACCGCTGAATTGTCGGCCCAGTCAGTAGGGTAGCGTAGCGCGTATCGTTGGCGTTAAGCAGCAGCCGCACGGCAGGGATACTCGCGCTGAGGTCTACTACATGGGTGGGGCGGACAGGCTGCCTGGCTGACGCGGACCTCTGGAGGGTCTCTGTTCGGTGACGTCGATCAGAGGTCTCTGTGCACAGAGCAACCATACGACTGTCGGGTTCTCGTAGGCTCTTCATACCAGCAGCTACAGGAACAAATACAACTGACTCGTCATGTTGACAGAATTAAAGAAGTGGTTTACAAAAACAGTGGTATGAACAGCTGGACAAGGGTCCCAGTGATTTAGAAGTGGCACTTAATAAATACAATGATTGTGCAACTTAATATGTTTGATTGGCAGTTGCGGCCACCTTGCGACTGAGTTGTTAGTGTAACTAACTTCACAAATAACTCACTTGGACTTGAAAGGAAGCTTAAAGGATCTGTAAAGTCTATTCAGATCTCATTTTGTATAACCTTGGGACCTTTGGGACTCACTCAAAAATGACACACATCAGTTCTTTTTTATACCGTCACGAGTCACGACTGCACAGCTGTATGCATCAGCACAAATATAAAGTAGGCTATACTAGTGGTGTAAATTCAGTTTATTTTGCTATTGATTATTCATTGCAAGTTAAAAGCTACATTATGTTTTTGTTTTCAACCGTGTACACAGCACTGATGTGGTTATGAACTTTTACTCCCAACCAAGACCTACATCTTCATCACCAATTCACCTTGGTCGCGAACAAGATACCAAACAGTATAACGGTATAATTATTTATAAGCTGAAAGCCCTTGTCCTTTAAAACACAACAAACCAGAATTTGTGAAAAGTTAAAAGTGTGAAAAAGGAATAGTGAAAGGAGTGAAATAAACATTTCAAAAGAGTGAAATAGCATAGCATCAAAACCTTCATCACTGGACTGAGCGAGATTCAGCTTGATGCTGCCGCTTGTGCTGCAATCATTGCGTCTATTGGGCGGCGCCTCAGAGTAGGACAAAATCTCGGTGGGCGGTAGATTCGATTGACTGCGGACAGAGGACGATCCGTTTATCGGCTGACGTTCCTCTGGTGCTCTTTGCGAGGCTTCACATCTAGGCGCTGAGCTAGCCTGACCTACTTCTTGACCTTCAGGAGGTGCATTGTGATTGGATGCCTGAATGTGCGATGGTGGGATGTGCTGTGAGCCTATGGGCGATGACATGTAACGTAACGTCGTGGCGGATGAAAGTCGTAAGGCTGTTGTATCAGCGGGTGTAGAAGAGAATTTCGATCCAGTTTCTATTGCCACAGGAGTATTCAGCAAGTCGGCGTGAGGGGCAACCGATGGGGATATCTGAGATGAAGGAAATGGAAGTGGCTCTTTGACTGGGGGCCACTGTGTAGCTGTGTAAGAGTTTGGAGTTTGTTCGCGGGTTTGAGTTTCACTGGTATTACCATCCAGTGGATTGAATCTGAAATGTGACATTATGCCATAATGCAATGTGTCATTTTGATATGTTACCGTTTTACACTTTCAATAACAATCAAAGTTTCACGTTGAAAAAATGTTCAAAGACAATACGGACTGGCACCGTTCGTCCATGACAATTGACCGCACGATGACAGTGGGCAAATTAGTCCATAAATAGTTGCGATCAGTTGCCTTGCAAGCCATAATGTCCAGTATGCCATTTGATCTATGCTGATGTCTGTCCGCAGTTACAGTGGGCAGTTCTGACAGTTCAGGTTTAGGCTCATGCGTTGTGTAATAATTGCTTGCTAAAGAAAATTAGCCATGAAGTTGATTGCTGTCTGATTGACTGCTGTATTTAGGTGTTTCCAGACGCCACAACACATCGAAGAGGATCGGCGTCTGGTGGTCCCTGCTAAATTGAACTACTATCTCAAGGGTCCATTTGAGTTGTTTGCAATTAAATCATTTAAATATTTATTTATAAACTACTAATGATCCTGAAAACAACTCACCGATCTGCATACTGATTTGCAAACTGATGTAATAACGTCATTCGCCCGAGTGGTTCTTCCAAGTCGCTACAAATACAAACCAATGAGCGCATGGTTAGTCGATACATACAGTACAAGTCTTACTTGTTCCTACATAACCATTGAGACGTCAAGGCACAAACACATAACATAAAACTATGACTTGCAGGATTCATCAACTTTCAAACCATACAATAACAGCGCCACCCACAGGCCATTTAATAACATACAAACTGGTGGGGAATTTCCCCACCAGCCCTAAGGATTACCCCACCAGTCGCGAGTGTTTTTGCATCACTGGTGGGGCAAAATGCCCTTTTAGATACAGTTTAGGTGCCCTTTTTGAGGTACAAAGCGTGCCCTTTGGGTATTAAAAGGTGCC
>JAQGBK010000123.1:0-10265 GCA_034698505.1 Stercutus niveus
CAGACGCGACTGAGCATGTGCATGGCTCCTGCTGACATGGCGATGCGGCGCAACACTTCCGGAGTGCAGCGTCCGTCAGAGGATATCTTGCTGCCGAGGTAAATGAAGTCCTCGCTGACTCGACAGCATTTGTCCCGACGTTCACCGCTGGTGGGGAAGCGCCTAGACCGAGGATCTGAATCTTCCTCTTGTTCCAGGATACGTGAAGACCGAGATGACCAGCATTCGATTTGAACACCCCTGGTATGTACAATTGTACATAAATAAATATTGGTGCATTAATAAGTCGATGTTAACGAATAGAAACATAACATTGTACGTACCTTATTTCTTTCCATTTCGCTTCTCGCATCAATGACAAAACAAATCTGATAAATTACCAATTTAACACTACTTTATTAGGCCTGCTGCAACAAAATCTCTTTGTACCATAATACAAATCCTAGCACACCCAATGTGCTAGACAGTCCAGCAATGTTCTGGATGTCCGAGCACATATAACAATGTACTAGACTTTATTGTCGTTCACTATAGACATTCATGCCTAGCTAAGTAATTCCACGCCAAAGTTGTGTCTTTGTGCAAGTTTAATATGTAAGCCAATTTTTATGTTAAAATAATCCTATTTGAAGGCCGATCTTAAAAATAAAAAAGGTTATAAGTTTTGCTGCATTAACATTGGTGTAGTTTTGCTGCAGTAACACTGGTGTTTCTTGGGTGAAATAAAGTGTAACAAATTTTGTTCGTTCGATTTTAGTTTTCGCTTAAATTCAAGGCGAGCGACAATCAGGATGTCAATCAGGACGTTGTGTCGGACCCCAACGAGAATGTAGTCATTACCCACGTGACTAAACCAGGACAAGACGTGTACGTCGTCAGCGACTTCAACAAGGTACGCATAGCTAGGGGCGTTGTCTTCTTTATTGTTGTAGAGAGCACGAGAGTTGTACAACCAGGTTCTAAAAGTTGCAGAAATGGGGAGGGAGGGGTAGATACTAGATGGGGCCTTAGGAATACAATAAATGACAACCTACCGTGCCACAGCCCACCGCATACAACCTATGTGCAGAGTAAACCGTGCACAATCTAACACTTACAGTGAACCATGTGCAACCTTCAGCGTACAAACCCAGATTGCGTACGACACATCTTACATAAGAAGCTGCTTTAACTACCAACCGAAAGACAAATGACTGGCTGTTGCAACCAGTGGACATAAATTATATACTATATATTGCAACATTTTGTTGTCGTAAAATACAGTACAATATACAGTACAATATACATTACAATATACAGTACAATATACAGTACAATATACAGAGCCATATACAGTACAATATACAGTACAATATACAGTACAGTATGCAGTACAATATAAATACAGTACAATATACAGTACAATATACAGTACAGTATACAGTACAATATACAGTACAGTATACAGTACAATATACAGTACAATATACAGTACAGTATACAGTACAGCATACAGTACAATATACAGTACAATATACATTACAGTATAAATACAGTACAATAAACAGTACAATATACAGTACAGTATAAATACAGTACAAGAATAATGCAAAGCCTAACCTAACGTATACTATGCGTCAGGTGCGTGTTTTTCATGATGAACTTTGGCAGTTTTTGATGAACAGGTCGAATCAACAAGAAAAAATAAATTTTCGAGTACAGCCCACACATAGAAACGTCACAGCTTATTTGAAACAATGATTTTTAATTATGTCATATAAACAGATGTCACAAAAAATCAATAACTGAAAGAAAGGCATTTTTGATGCATAGATTATCCAGCAACTGCTTATATAAAACATTGTAGGCCCTTTCTTTCCAGCGAGAAGGTTACACAAGAAAATAGATTTATTCAGAGTTCATTACATTCGTTGTTATCTATATTAACAGGACCTGCAGATTGTCAAGATTCAAACCGCTGTAGAGACTAACTGTTTTGTCTCCCCACTGAACCGTTCGACTGCAATGGACCCTTCTGCCATCACTGGAGCCGAATCTATGGTAAGTCTCTCTTGATGCTTCTTGACCTTATACCCGAGGCGCCTAATGATTGCAAGTTCCATCAAAGTAAATAAATATGGAGTAATTCATTGGGGGGGGGCGAGGCTGATATATTTTCAAGTGTGGAAGGCTACAATTGCTTTTATCTGAGGAACTCATGTCAACTGATGTCATATTAATGCCTTTGTCATTGCATTCTGAATGGTGAACGTGGTCATTGAGTTTACAAGCAAAATGCGGGGTCAAATAATATACAAAATTGCAATATGCAAAAGTCAGTTAGCCTAAGTGTCAATTGAAGTTAATTTATACATTATTGTGCTTTGCTATTATTTCTTTAAAACTCGTTTATGGCACAGGCTAATGATCGGAAGTGATTCAAAAGATTCCTAGTACAGATGATGATACAGTCCAGCATTATTTTATTTACTGACCAATTACAAAATCTTCTACCAAAAATATGATTAATCATTATATTAAAACAATAGCAGCACAATAAAATCATAGAAATATTATTTTTTTTAACTTTTATAATGAGAAGTTATACCCTTAGAGGACCAACATGGTTTACAGGTTAAAATACAACAGCTATTGTCTTTGCTAACTTTATGAGTTAATCATTGTTTGAAACGAATCTTATCGCCGATTGATCATATTGCTTTTAGTGAGACGTTGCATATATATTTGATGCAAAATAAATACAATAAAAAATTAAAAGACAAAATCATGTTAACTAAAGAAATGGTGTTCTCTTTGCTGTAGACGGGCGCAGGTGGCGCTAGCAGTCAGATGTACACAATGTCGAACACACCGGTCAGGGACCGGTCATTCTTGACAAAGAAGGCGGATGATATGTGCAAGGGCGTTTCTCTCTACTGGGCGTACAGACAATGTGGGAAAAACATCGAAAACATTGATACACCAAATGTTACTACTTCAGGTTAGTTGCAAGCGTTTTTTGGTTGTTATTATCTTTGAAGTTCAACATTGTTGTTCATCGTATTTATACTGCTTGTCAACATTGGCGATATGACATAGTATAAAACTATTTATATTGATCGACATGAGGCAATATGAGGACAACTACTTTGACAACGATGGTGGAAGTGAAAACTTTCTCCTTTCCATTTCTTATTTACTTCGTTTGTGCTTACATCTTATATTGTTTTCCTTTCTAGTTTGCATCAAAACCAACGAATAACCAGCAATTTAGTCAAGTATAGTGACACAAACATTAATCTACAAGTTCATAACGGCTCTTGAATGGCTCGATATACTAAAAAACGAAATAGTGGGAAAGAGCATTAAAACAACTAGTGTGCTTTCTTCTCATTTCTTCCACTGGAAAGTATCATAACATCACAACATACAGTAACTCATGTTTATGCCTCCAGGCTCCAGCCAGTCTGTGCTCATCTTTAAGACATCTCCTCGTCACCCATTTCATCAGTCAGCCAATGGTCGTTATCATTCATTTTCTATGAAAAACTTAGCATCTGAGATTCCATTTCAGATTCACTTAATTTTGCTAGTATTATTTGGATCATATTATGAGACACTGTTTGTCTCCCTGGGTTCTTTAGCTTTCAAACTGTTATCTCATTATCTTAATTGTCTTCTCCAACAGTCACAAGAGCCTACCGCTTTATCAACCTCCCTTATTAAACTAATAGAGATAAATACAATTAACGGACAGCGAGTGATGAGTGGATATGGTGCCAAAATGCCTAAGATAAACAAAATCATCAGCCTTGTTCCAATCAGACTGGGAGCTGAGGTTCCCGTATTTTTTGGTCCGCACTTGGTTCCACACAGTTGATTTGTTTCAAGTTTTACCAATGTCCAAATTCAATGGATTGAAGAGGAGATGAGAGTCGAAGTAAATTTTGAAGAACTCAGTGTTTTTCGTCTCCGTTTCTACACAGCAAGTCAATAAAAAGGACACTAGCATATGTCATTGGTTATATATTTATGTTTAAATTTAGTAAATATATTAGTCCTATTTTAATCATTTTTGTTTAAAATGTTCCTTAGACATTAATTTTAGTGATCAAAAGCTCTTTTCGTTTCCGTCTTCACTTAATTTGTGTTGCTGCACTACCTGGAGAACTAAACAAACACTAAAATTGCGTTTTTCTACTGATATATAATATTGTTTGGCTAATAAAACATTTAAGGACATTTTGTCCACATTTATGTTAGGAGTTTTTTTTCCACAGTCCACTGTCCACAGTAAATGTTTGAAATGCCGCCCCTTTGCCCCAACACAAGCTATCAGACGTTTTTACCACTCGTTGATAGAATTGTCGACGATGCTCTGCCGCAGACCGTTCCAGACTTCAATCATTCGCTGTTCAGTTATTGACGTTGCCAACCAGAGTTAACACATTTCTAATATTTATTGTATACTGTGGACTACTGGAGAAAAAACTCCCAAATTTATTTTGGACAAAATGTCTTTACACGTGTTTTATTACCAAAACAATATTCTGTATAAGGTGAAAAACTTAATTTTATCATTTGTTTGGTTTCCCCAGGTAGTGCGGCGACACAAATTAGGTGTGATGGAAAATGAAAAGGGCGTTTGATGGCGCAATGTTTAAGGAACGTTTTCGACAAAAATTATTAAAATAGGACTGTGCTTATTAAAGTTATAACCAATAACATAGTGGGATCCTTTTTATTGACTCACTGTGTAAAGTAGGCTTATCTCAAAATATGTAAAATCTCTGTGCTTATCTGCTAAAGACATGCTAATCTGCTCGCGCCTGGCGCGCGCTCATGTGACAAGGAGGGACCTTGAGTCAAGTCGACACAAGCCCCGCCCATTGCCTCAAAGTGACGTCACTAACCGTGACTGACGTTACTAACTTAAATTTAATTGATATAATTAGCGTAAGCTCCCTTCTTTTCAACATGCGCGCGCGCGCCAGGCGCTAGCAGTGTATCATGTCTTTAGTCCATCTGTCTGGAAATCTGTATGTCCATGTTTAGTCCATCTGTCTGGATGTCTGTCTGGAAATGTTTCCAGAGACAGAAACTCGTGTATACTCAGGATTCTTCACTAGGTGGCCGGTAGGGACGCGTGGTTTCCTTTAGTAGCCTAGTACCATATTGTGATATTTTGCAATAAACAAACTTTTAGCAATTCTTTGATGTGACGTCAATGTCATGGTGTCCAGGAATGCGCGACAAGCGTGAGGTCTACGTGCTCCCCAGGCTGTTCGGCCTGTACGGACTCACCGGATGCTGTACAGCCACGTATGCTTGCGGTGTTATCATAATCGAAACGGTTTCTGGCTTGGTACACCTTTGTCAGATCATCACGACTGTCGGTACCTGCTGCGGAACCGCCCCTGAGCCGTATTGTAACAACGCCTTCGAAGTGCCCTTCAGGACTCCCGGCCTTATTTGCTAGTCGGGAGCGAATCACCAACACCAAACAGGGGAAAAACCAGGATTACATTAAAACAACAATACGCCCGAAAATATGGTTTTTCTAAATAGGACACGACGATTTGAGGAAACCTTTCCTTATGGGGCTGGCTGAAAACACCTTCAGCACTCATTTTGCAAATGCAAATAATTATTAGCAGAAAGGGTTTAACGCAAAGTAAGTGTTGAAATGATTGCTTTCAGACAGAAATGACGTTGTGTAGAATGTATTGTCCACTGCTTGCTTTTTTAGTTCGGTAGCTATCACTTAAGTAAATAAAAATATGCTTATTCTAAATAAATAGAACCTCTAGAGTATAGACTAGAGTATATCTTTTGAGTTTTTGTACAAATGCCATGTCTATTGTACAGAACTGGTTGAAATAAATCGTTTAAATATATATATTTGATGCTTGCTTTTATAACTATTTGATGAATCGGCAGATGTAGCCTCTATAATAGCTAAATTGTCGAAAACAAGAGGCTCGGCTGTTATTTAATACTTATGAATACAATAATTAACATAATTAGTAGTCTATGCGTAGGCCCTGTACCTACGTATGCTTTGCAGCCTTGCAAATCATGTTCGAGCATAACATTTTCAGACCTTGATTAAGAAACTATTTCAAATGAATAACAATGTGAATCCGTTGGTTATCAAATTTAATTTGGGAAAACTTTGTGAATACGATTTTAAATATTAAATGGGCGGGTAGATTTCGAAATTTCCAAATGTCATGATTATAATTTTTTAATATAATCTCTAGGTTGTAGACCTTATTTTTTATTTGTACAGTAATTATATTACTTCAGCTACATGGCTTAGGGCTTACAATAAATGTATTTGGCATTGGCCTACAGATTCGAAAAGAACAGGCTTTTCTTAAAATTGGATGATGTTCTCAAAACATGTTAGTCTAATAAAAAATAGTTTTTTTGCTGTGCAATGTCACACGCAAATATAGGCTAATATTGTATTAACACTTTTGAGGTCGATAGTAAGACTACAAGTGGCTATTGGTTAAGCCCTAGGAACATTACATTGTGGACTAAATTCATCCTAACTCTAACCCATGGCGTAGCAGGGTGTGATGGAGGGCGATTGCCGGTCGCTCAGGGGGGTGTTGCCCTTGTAGAAGGAGGGGTGACACACCCAATTTAACGGCAATTTTTTGTGTGTGAACGAAATACTGCGTTTTAAAGAAATTTTGTCCTCCACCCATGATCAACTGAATTTGCAAACGGCATGTTATTTTAATATTGTTGTAAACTGCAAAAAAGTGTCTAACCCTCCCCCGCTCCATAGTTTATGTCAGACTTGCGTGGTAAGCTGCGCCCATGTGAAATGGTGATGTTCCTGCAAGAGTGGGAGGAGTACACAATTGATACCCTAGCTCCCGGGTACCGCAAAAATTCGCTACGCCACTGGGCTAACCATAAACGTTTTTATTTATGTTTCAACGCTCAATTCGAAGAACTGGATTCTGTCATTCTTTGAAGAGTTTAATGTGTCTAAAATTAGGATCTCCGAACTTAAGTCAAACTCCATAAAACACTGTGTTAATTCAATTTTTTATAAGACAAGTCGGCTTAGAATTGTTCATATAGTTATTTTGTGGGTTTAACGCATAATAAAAGTATTGGCCTACTATACAGCTTTACGAGCGTCAATGTTGATTTCTACACAGCGTCCCATTAAATTCGACGCCCATATTTACTTTTGTCGTAACTCATGTAATTGTGCACGAAATACACTTAAATTGAGCACCTATTAACAATAGGTCCAATATTATTATAAACATTATGCCCTACTACCAATTTGGTGCAAACATCAATTGAAATGGCGAAGTTAAAATTGTTTTTAAAAATCTATTATCTCCGCTTCAGGATTCCAATCTCGTATTACAATAATATTGAAACCATTCTGAAACCATTTTTGTTAACAGATTTAAACAAAAAATATTCACACTTTTATTACGTCACACACGTCTATTTCATACACGTGCAAATCTGTATACCTATATAAGGTATAGCCTACAAATCCTAAATCGGACCTACAGTAAAGCATTGCCGAAACATTTGGTCCTACACTGTAGGCCGATGCTGTAGACACCGGCGTGCTGCAGTCGTGTGGCCAGTTGTATTGTTTCTCCATAGTTACAATTTGTGCAGTTTTTCCATATTTACAAAAATAAATTTATGCACAATTTTAAGGAATTTACCTGACACTAACTAATACCTTTTTCCTCATTCCTGTGGAAAGTATTAGGCCTGCAAAATATAATATGTCCAATAATTTTGTTATATCAATACTTGAATTTGAAGAGTAAAAGAGCTATTTTATATAGGGCCTGTCACTTGCTCTGGAAAATTAATAATTTCAGAGAACATATATTTCCGAGCAATCAATCTGTTGTCGCTAAGTTTCTAAGACAAACAGTATAGTAGATTAATAAATTAATTACTTATGAAAATAGTATATTATGGGTCTAAACCTAAAATAGTTGCTTCTCAGTAGAATAATACTAACCCGAGCAGACAGCATAATACAGTAATACTCTTAGTTTTAAAATATATGGTATACAGTATTTGTACGGCTCGATAGCTCAGTTAAATTCATTTTCGCTCTCTGTGTGAGTAGCCCAGGTTCGAAACCCACAACTGGCTTTTGAGCAATGTTCACATAATAAAAACGTACCTGGTACCAATCTCTCGGTCGACTCGGCCGATGGATCCTTATGGCTGCTACTTAGTTATCGCACATGCTCCCTAGCGCTGGCCCCGTTCTCAGCATAAAAGCAAATTATCATGCCGTGTTGACTCGCAAGATTTTGATTGGTGATGAATACTAACGTCTACATTTCTTAGCTGAGCACTTTACTGTACCTTGACCTAGACTCGAATGGAAACTTTAGAATCGAATTGATTTCTTTTGGAAAGGGTGAGATCTAGTTCGAGGGTATACTCTGGTGCCGACTGTAAATATTATGATTAGATCCTCTTTAAAACTACCAGTCATGCTCCAGGAATTATTATTGTATCTTTTTAAGAGACAACATGTTGCAGATCTGGACCTCGAAGTATTGTGTCTCAGATCACAAGTAATTCCGCTCAACCCTGTGCGGTCACGCATCAGTTTTGTCTCAATATATACCTTATCCAGTATTTTGTAAGCCTACACGGTGTTCACGTAAATCAGGAACCATTATGTGTTTCATTATAACTCAATCAATTATCAGTTAATTTACTTTAAATTTAAGATAAAGTCGGACTAGCGAATAAGCTCTTCGAATGAAAAATTTGGTTTGATCTGATGGATGGTTCATTTTTAAATAACCTCATATTGACGTCATTACTATACTGTAGCAAACACGGCTTAATATTATTGTAAAACACGATTGAATACCTAGCATATCTCCTGTGAAGAAACCATGCTAGTTGTAAACGTTCCCAAAAAGTATGCTGGCTAGGTGGATTGAAAACGTTTTATAAAAAATACTGATAGAACAGAAATTGCATAGCGTTGCCCCGGTCGCGCCGACAGCGAACTGCGCGCACTGTCAATAATAATAATAATATATTCGTTTATATATTTATAATTGCACGATAAATAATAAAAGCGGAAAATAAAGCGGAAAAAATGAACCGAACAACATATCCAAAATTCACCAAAATCCACCTACTGGAAAATAGAAATTCACCGATAATTACCGTAAATCCGTGTTTATCCACATTCCATTGAATAACTCCAAAACGGTTGATATTTTGATATATCTTTTGTTAGTATATATTATGGAGGATAAAAAAGCTTTCTAACTGTATATTACTTGACCACCTATCATGTATAGTTGCGAAGATAATAACATTTTCATGATAATAGATACGGTAATAATTATATTTTACCATGGAAACGGACCCACGACTAAAGACTGGATACGCTTGCTGAAAGCCAGTCTCAGAACTGCATAGCTCTAGATAGACAAACTCTCCTTTAGTGATGCGACGGTTTGAACCTTCGAAAATCGATGCGGTTTTGGTTTTTTAGTGCCCGAAGCCGCTGTTTCGGCTTCGGTTTCAGTTTTTTAAAAATATTTTTATTAAAAAACCCTTTAATCCTTTTTTTCCTAAAAATATGTTAAATAATAAATGCATGCATACATTTTAGTGTTGGGGGGTTACAAAATTTGAGATTCGGTTCGGTTTTCTGTTATTTACCCCCCGAAACAACAGTTTCGGTTTCAATTTTTTAAAAATCAAATTGCATGGCAGTTATCATTTCAGATACACGTTTTTGTCAATCTAATTGTGCTTTAAAAACTGATGTGCAATTTTAAACCTAAAAATGTATTTTTTTTTTAAATTTACAATCGTTTTCTTTTTTTGACTCGGTTCGGTTTTTTCCGACGTCGGTCGGTTAACCGCCGCAGTCGGTGATCACTACTCTCCATACCAAAGTAGCTTTAGTGGTTCCCCTAGTTTCCTATAGAGCCATTTGGGACACCTGATGGTCTTCAAGGTAACCTATTGGGTCTCATGAGAACCGACGTGGGTGTTATTGGGACCTAAAATACATATAGGGACTTAAGCGCCACACCATCTTTATAAAAACTCAGAAGCAGCTAATGCCTTGCAGCGAAGTCCCACAGCCATCCATGGCAGTCGCCCACAGCCATGCGACTCACAATTCCAAACCCCCGTACCTAAAGTGGACACATGAAGGCCCACAAATATCTCCTGAGGGGTCCCCCAGTTTACCCTAATGGTCACCTATGGACACCTATGGATCCATG
>JAQGBK010000124.1:0-10265 GCA_034698505.1 Stercutus niveus
AACTTTACAAGGCATTAGTTAGACCTAATCTGGAATATTGTATACAAGCCTGGAGACCTTATCTGAAAAACGCAGAAGTTAGCCTACTTCACATTTCTCAATACGACTATGCAGTAATGGTTATGGCTGCATAGCGATGGAAATGTATATTTTCTCATTGCGTCCTATATAATAATAATTTTATTCGAATATTTTTTTGCGGTTAGGTTTTTAAATATAGTAACTTCGCCATAATATTCCCTTTTTTTCCTATTTAGGCCTTGGCCTAAACTGGATTTTTGTATCAATTCATATTATGTTTGCCTTATAGTTCCGACTTAATGTGCTATTAACGCTCCAATTCAATGTTTGCTGCAGAACCAAACAAAAACACAATTATATTAAAAGCTATCTCACACCATTAACTAAGAGAATAAAAAGAAAAAAGGCAGTGTGATAATGTTAAATGTCCAAACCCCATTAGGTTGAACTTTATCCTCTTCTTCGAATTTAACTCCGCAGCGATAGCATTGGATGCAGGCGAGCGTACAACAGCAGCAGCAGTTGTCAGCCACAGAGAACATCAGGTGTGGTTTGATGGATTCACGGTAAGCTAAAACCATAGTTAGCACAGTAACTATTAAGTGGTTAAGAATGCGATGAGAGCTGTGCTTGAAGTGTGGATGGACAGTCATAGACGGCGTCCAGGCACTTCTTACTAAGGCTTATTTGAACTGTATTAATTATTATAGTTTAGTTAATAGTGTTGATGCACTGATGAGACTTGCAATTCAGCAGCTCACTCTTGCTTGCTAGTGATATTTTTGTTTATTTGATTAAATTTTGTTATTCTGTCTGTCTCATTTACCAATGTTCTTTTGGTGAAATAAAGCTCTCTATAATGTGGAAATATTGTGTGTCAGTGTAAGAAACTGTATGCACAAGTAAAATGCTAATTTAATGTCTACCTAAATGTCTCCTGTTGATGTTATAGCTAGCGAGATTAAACACCTTGCTAAAGGGTGTATGAAGTGATTATACCACCACAAGTTACCAACGCTTCGTTTTAACTACCAGGCTGCACTTAATCTCCTACTTGGATAGGAAGACGAGCAACTGCTGGTTTATTATAGGCCTGCAATTTGTTTAGGACAACTGTTGCATGAAAAGTAACAGAAACTTAGTAAATAGCAATAAATGAATACCTACCCTTGGCCGACCCACCGGTGGCGAGTGACACTACGGTGCCGATGATAATGCTACAGCCTATGCCTATCACGCCGTACCAACCAAATGATACCATGTACAAATCGATCAGTGGATTATCAGACGGTGGGCTGCCAACATCACACAAATAGGCGACAATAAAGGGCACACATTCAAATTTCATTCGCATAGCCTTTAATTTCTTAACATAACATGCACGAGAAAAGTTTTTAAAGACCTGGATGTTAACTCAAAGTATTAAAAGCCTTTAAGCCTGTGTTTTCACTGTGAGTACAAGCGATAACTTCACCACTTAGTCACTGTAGTTTGCACAGAATTAAATTCGCCAAAGCCTGTTTAACAAATTTCGGGAAGTGAATTCAATTTGATTAATCCAGCTCAAAGATTGTGACCATTTGAGAACAGACTATAGATAGTCTACCAGTATAAAAGTAAGGCGAAAAGAAGTCTAGATGCCTAAATAGTGGAATAAAACATTAATCAAAAGCCATGAAGGTCGGGTACCTGTAAAGTGCATATTCTTTGATAGGAAATCTAGACGTTGGTGCTCATTTTAATTTAGCAGCCTTTGGAGACCACACGGCATGATAATATGCCATTGTGCTGATAACGGCTCCAGTGCTACGCAGTATGTGCCATTGTCTACCAGGCACCAATCGCATCCACAAGGACCGCTACTCATTTATACCCATCGGCTGAGTCGATTTAGTCCTGTGCACGTTACTTGTTTGCCCATGACAATTGCTCAAGTTATGTGCAAACAAGTCAGTGGTGTGTGTTTTGAACCTGGGCTGCTCATATAGAAAACGAACACGAAATCGACTGAGCTATCAACAAACATGAGTGAAAACATAACAGCCGAATTTCAGTTTCAACAAAAACAACACTATATTAGCTCACGAGATTAGTGGTGCAGTCAGGTTTCCCATACAAAGTCCCACCGGTAGAGTTGTTGCTGACGGAGCATATATAATGTTGCCTAAGCTGATCCATAGCGCAATAATCAATCCTCCGATCATCCCAGATATCGCGCCCTGAATGAATAGAATATTAGGAAATGTTAGTTTCCAACATAACAACATACACTCAAGTGATGTGGCGCTAAATTAAACATCTAAACTTTGTAATAACGCATGCAAACGTAAATAATTAAATGATAGGGAAATTCTGTGTCAGTCTTTGACCACAGTCTCCAGAGAGCGTTATTTTGGGCATTGGTTTTTATTTTCGTTATTGAAATTCAAAACATTGTATCGAAAATGTCAGATTTAGTCTTAGAGAATATAAATACAATTGAACTAACAGGAAATAGGATATGTTGTTCAACAACCTGAAAAAACTAAACGCATAGGGGACTAATATTATATTGTTTAACTACAAAGCGTTACAAAATACTACCATTAAACAATTACAAAATACATGCTACAGTTTTCTGTGTTGTGAAAATAACTTTAAATATTTACCCGGGCATTGTAGAATGGAAACAAGAAGCCCATGATGAAGATACTGGCCAGTGGGCCGCCGAAAACGCCCCAGATTGTGTTAGTCGCCTGAACGAGTTTCTTTGTAAACTTACTCGCAGCAAATGACAGGCCAATGGTCACGAGTCCAAAAAATAACACTGTGTACATAAATAAAATAGTTCTAATTTTAAAATAGGGTTAAATAACTTCATAAACTAACTCAAAGTATTTTAATATTGTGAAAACTCCCAAAACTATCAAATTATGCTTGCTACATTAGTATTGTATGCAGTAGTATAGGGCCACGGTTTTTGTTCACATGTCTCTTAATTACTGTGTTGGTTAAATTAAATCAAATTTTACATTATTATTGGCCCTATCCGGTTGTTTAAGTGCCGGGGCAGCATGGGTTTCCGCTCCTAGATTAAATAGTAGAAACATTTCAATAGGCTAACTTGTTTGTAAAAAAAATGTAAACATGTGTCTGACTCAAGCAATGTTCTTCAAAGACACGTTACAAGGGCTTATTACATGCGCAATGCGCATATGCAGGTGTTGCATACCAGTACATGTTTTGATTACGTGTGTTGCATGCACATGTTTCATGTATGTGTTTTGTTTCATGGGCGTGTTTTATGCACATATTGCATACACATGGTTGCATGCACATTTTGCACACACGCTTTGAACGGTTGCATTGATAACCCTATTTATCCGCTTGAATTAGTGCCAATATTTTCTAGGCAAAGCACACCGTTTTGAACGCAGCTATATTTGTGAACGCAGATACATACGTCTGTATACGGCATGCTATTATACTATGGCTATTCTACAATATATTAATCTCACAAATCTTTGTAACAAATCAGTGCTGACTTCTGTGAAGATCACGCAGCAGAATTTTCATAATGCTACCTCCAATATTACACCTCTATCTCAAATGCATGCATCCCGTAATATATACAGTTTCAATACTTCTTCAACACCACTAAAAAGTATGCAAGATACGAGTAATGCAAAGATGTTATGTAATGAATTTGTATAAAGCGGTTATGACTAACTCACCAGTTGCTATTGCAATCCTTCTGCGTACACGATCGCTCAACTTCTTTCCAGTTCGTTGCATTACAGCGGGAGCAATGAAGTCTTCAAGAACAACCGCTGATAGGGCGTTGATTACAGATGAAATAGAGCTGCAACGATAATTCGATTTTATCAAGCTGCAGTGGTTAAACTATTTTGTCATAATTTCTATCATAAATTGTTAATACAGTCTATTTTCCCAATTTTCTTGAATATCCGATTCTATTTTGAAATTTGAATTAGAACAACTAACATGAAATAAATATAACTAAATTCTAATCAAATATAGGTAACAGGAAATAAAATTGTCTAAATTTATGCCAACCAAGAAAAAATATTAAATTAAAGTAAAATTGTTTTAGATAGAGATTTCATCAATAATAATCATTGCTTACACGCCGTGCCGATCGTATTGCTGAGATTTTTGACTTAGGCATCGCTTTTAGTTATTTTGCTATGAATGATTTTAATAATTGCTAGCACATGCAAAATATAGCCTACAGAAGTAATCGTCAACTTTAGTTTCAAATATCGGTATCTCTGAATCGTGTGATCTTTTATTTTATAGTAGATTTTATTGACATATTGGTGAGTAGGAAATGCAACATACATACATATACAGTATAGTAATACATACATACATACATACATACATACATAAGCGCTTGTAACAAAGTTACAAGCGCAGCAACAAAGTTAAGTTATTGTCAACCGTCCAGTGGATGCTATAAAATACCTGAGAGCGGCTGCAAAGATGGAAGACATGATAAGGCCAGGAACTCCATGATATTTTCCCAATACATCCATCAAAAACAAAGGAAATATCTGTAATGTGTCATAAAACAAAGCAAGGAGTGCTATACTGAGTTTATGCTGTAGTATGCAGGCTTATACAAATAATATATTCTGATACTCACACTATGTTAGATATACAAAATAACACATTGGATACAGTAAAAACACTCTACATAATAATTTTGTTATATATACTGCAGTAGGATAAATTTGTATGCATGTTGTGCATATGCATTTATAACTACTGTATTACTCTATTCAAAGTTATAATTTTATACAGGATACAGTTTTAGGAATATATAATATACAATATGATATATAATATATATTATATTTCCGGAGCTTAAACTGTAGTCCCTATACAGTAGATTTACATAATTATATTGTACTAAGTCTTAATCCAACCACACTTTAAATTTTATACAAATATTTTATTACAAAATCTGAGATTTTGATTATTCTATCAAAAATAGAAAATACCTGATCGCCAGAAGCAATGGCTTTGCTGACCAACGGATCGCAAGTGCTGTAGTTAGCGTGTACGACCAGTCCAACCACCATTACCAATAGGTACAGAAACAGGCTCGTGAATTGGCCAATATACATAGAACTAAAACAGTGGAAGCAATTTTTAAAATGAATATAGAACATTTTCTGTACAAAAGAAACTTGCAGTATCAGGTCCAAAATAACAAAGATAAATTTGAATAAAAATCCTACAACTCTTCTCACAAATCGTACAAAATTAATAAAAATAGGTAAAAATATTTGCTTTAAAATTAAGCTAAATTAATTTTAAAAATTGGGGACTGGCGAAGGTATGAGCCTGTGTCCAACACATGCCAGTAAAAGTGTCAAACAAAGTTATAATGGTTGAGTTAACGATTATTCAACTACTACTGACGATTCACAGATACAAAGACATTTGATTAATACACAATTGAATAGTAATAAATATTAGTAAGTGCAGCAAATATGATGAGTTGGAAGCAGGGGCACAGGGAGAAATTAATTTGGGGGGACTAACACAAAAAAAAATCCAACCGAGGGACTAAGGCCCAAAAAAATCAGACCGCGCGTCGCGTCAGCTCTGAAAAATCCATCGAGTGGGGGGGACGAAGTGGGGGAGGGGGTCGGAGGGTAAACCTGCACATTTTTTTGTCCCATAAAGTCAACTATGCAAATGCACTTGAGTGAGGGTGCAACAATTTAATACACACCTTTTTTCAGAGTCGCGGCCTATATTTTTACTCATTTCGGGAGGCTTTAGCCCCCAAATTTTCCCTTTTTACAGCATTCACTGCAATATCCTCCCCCGAAATGATATTTAGAATAATTTCTGGGGGGGGGGCTTTAGTCTCCCAATCCCCCCTCCCTTTTTACGTCACTGGTGAGCTTGGAAGAATATTTCTAAATACCCCTGAGCTTTGGCTGTGGTCTTCACTGACATGAAACGTTGAAGCATCATCTGATTGGAGACAAACCTATAAAATATTCATATAAATGATTAGCAATGACATATCAGATTCAGTAAAAGGCAAACGAATCTTAGCTTAAAATTTCTTCGCAAACGAATCTTGCATAATCTTGCATAACGTTGAAAAAACTCTGAATCCTGCCCAACTGGTTTTAATTCAATTATTGAGCATTATGTCACCAACAGGTAGTCAAATATAAACATAATGAACAAAGGAAATAAAACATAGAAACAGATTAGCATTAGACGAGCATGACTCCAGCTTAAACATTGTATACACCCTATTGGTTTGTATCCAGTAATCATTTGACAAATTAGTATTTAAATAACTAGCCTACAAAACGCAGTTCATGTCGATTATTGCACAACGTATAGAACACATTATTTAAGGTTAAATTGAGTATTCAAAAAACATCATAATTTTGGATGACCATTCAAAATAACTGTCTAGTGGTTATCAATTTGAATTAATTTCTGCATGATGAATCTTGAATTGTCATGAAATTTTCCTAAAACTGCTTCTTGTTTTGAAATAATTTTCTTGTGTCATATCACCAACTTTAGATCGTTTCACCGATTCAAAAAGATTTAGGTCGGAGACGATTTCCATCCAATTTCCGACGTTTTGTAAAGCAACCATATCAATGATATCATCATTATCAGTGTTCTGCCCGAAAGTCACACCTCCAACTCTCCCGATCTTCTGCCTTCTCTTCATATCTCCATACTTTTCTTTCTTGCGTACATATAGTTCGTCCAGCATTTCTATACGGTATGTGGTGCACCTCTTGTTCGTTTCCGTTCGATTTTTTCCTCCATGACCACCCTCATCATTCCTTCCCCCTTCAAACCGGAATAAGTTATTATTTGTGAGTTTGACAAATTCAGTACTTACAATCCTATAGAAGTGATTCCACCGCCAACTACCGTACTCCAAAATGATGTTCTTGCTCTTGGGTCAAAGCTGAAGCTAAACAACGAACCTTGCATTAGTAAACGTTGTCTTCTAAAATATGTGCGGAATCGTTGAGCAATTCCTATATTTCATTTAATTCCTTTCTTATCAAGGTATGTTTATTCTGCCAATTAATAATAATAATTCCGTTTATTTTCCAACGCTGACAAAAGATAAAGTTGCATGACAATATGCATTATAAACAAACAAGCTATTATACAATCGTTGTACACAATGACTATTTTAACAGGCCTAAGTATACACTTAGATGGTATGATGCGGCCAGATCACACCCCCAGGGTAGGTAAGTGGTTATGTCAATGAGCATAAATTTTCCGACAAGGATACGTGCCAGTGGTAGAGAGTCACAGAAATAAAATCATGAAATAAAATCTGCCCCGGGCCAGACTTGAACCCGTCACCCGTGTGATCAACATATTGCAAGTATGGCTTAAATGCTACTCACTCTAGGCTCTACCGATGTGGCCATTTTCCCCACTCCATGTTAATAAGTATTACAAGATTAATTACAGCCATTTCCATAATTTATCTGTCAATTTAAAGGATAATGTAGAAAAGAATTGCAGCATAATCACAAAAACAAAAAGCTGTAGTGTAGTTTATGACTTCTAAAATATAAGATGGATGGTGAAATCTGAGAGATGGAAAGTTTGTGTCTTCGACTCCAAATCCTTTAAACTGTTATCACTGAACAGTTATTTCAACTCATCTTGTCTTTTCATATGTCCAAGGTGTTCTCTTTAAAGCCTCACCTAATCTTGGGCTATTAGTTCTTACTCAGCGAAGTTAGTTCGTCCGTCGCGATTGGCTATCTCCCAAACAGCATTACTTCCGCCCATTTTATGTGCGCCGACAACAGCGACGACGATTAGACCAATTACAAGTATAACCATTTGAACGGCGTCCGTCCAAACCACAGCTTTGATGCCTCCCTACAAAACAGCGTTTCAACAAAATGTAACCGTCTCTGAGAAAACCTCACTAGAGTTAGAATTGACAAAGCCTGGCAAAATCAATTTTTAGCTATGTAAGTAAAAAAATAGGATTTCTGTTAACTATAAAAAAGGAATTCATAACATGTATACTTACTATAAATCATTAAAAAACAATTATAGAATAACTTTTTTGGGCCTATTTTTGATAAAATCACTCACAATAGCACTGTTAGTGTTATTGTTAATGTGATTGATTGATTTTGCAACTTCAAAACATTCACATTATATCACCAACAATACAACATGGCACTCACAAATTATCAGAAAGATACAATGAGAATACATTATTATATAGAATGTTAAACTATATCCAATAAAGGAAGTAGGCCGGAGAGTCAAAGAAGGGGACAATTCCCCTATAAAGCATGACTCCCCCTGGTACATAATATTCAGTAAGATGAAAAGTGAGGTGTTAAGATACTGCTGGATTATTCCGATGGTTGATATACATGTCTAACAAAATTAACAACAACAAATTAGATACCTAAGCAATGTAAGGTCAACAATGACCGGAAAAAAAACAAATTATCTGACCAAATAATACATCACAAAATCAATCAATTTAGTATGTACTATGTAACACAACCACATAAATTTTACGTTTTTGGCAAATGGATAACCATAAAATAATTGAGTAAAAACGATGTAAATGATTAGCATAGTTTTAAAGCAAACATGAACATACAGCGTAAACGATACAACTATAAATTGAACTAAACCAAAACAGAAACAGTCTTGTGGTGATCACTCATTATGATAGCTTTTAACTAGCAAATAAACCAATCTTCTCTTAAACAGAACAAAGCTCGCCGACAACCGCAGATCTTCAGACAGATCTTGTCAACGTTAGTATTATTGTTAGTGTTAATGTCCTGTACAGTAATTTTTTTATTAGAATTGCAGTACAACGCTTTTTAAACAATGTAACACCGCTTTGAAATACAAATTTTAAAATATGGTTAGTAGCTGCAAATAACAGTTAATACCCAAATAACTGTAAATAAATAGCAATTTTCATTCTTAATTATCTCAGTAACGACATGTTGCATAATCCCACAAAAGTCCGACTTTGAAAACGTATAACTTTTCAGTTGAAAGAGGTATAAATATATCAAAAACATCATTAAATTCAGAATTCAATTTCCTACAACATGGACCAATAACCTCAAAAATCAATTTGCGACTTTAGTGAGGTTTTCCCAGACAGACGGTCACAAATATATTTTAGATTATAAAACTTCTAGCTCACTACAAATTTAAAGAGCAAGTTGGTGAAGAAATTTTGCAAATGTGTAAGAATTCCATAACAGTATGCCCTCAATAGTTTGGTGTGCTATATATTAACAATAAGCTAACCCACAACGAAAAGCGTCTTATATAGGTTTTGTATACGACGTTTATTCGTATATAAGTGGGATTTAGCCAGTGTACAGGAAAGTCGAATTCGTTATGCTGTTTATTTTTTTCACTTGTTTTCTCTTTTAAATCATTTATTTTATGTTCCTTTCTCATCAAAGTCTTTCTCATCATTGATCGCAGGTATTTATATAATTTTCAATCAGTTTTTGTGTTTTTGAACCCTATTTTCTGTTTTCTACGAATTTTTGTCATATTACCTATTATCGCTCACATAATATCTCGTGTCATTTTCATTGTAATTTCATTTTCTCGCCCATAATTTACAATTTTCATTCAAAAGTTCACTCATGGCTCGCCGATCTCACCGTCCGTCCGTTTCCAAGGGCTCATCCACTCCCACCCCCCGCCACCCAATTCTCTACCCATTGTACCATTCGCTAATCACATTCATGATTCTCTGCGTTTCCATTTTTCTTCTTCTTCACATTGCCCATCCACACTGCACCT
Organism: Stercutus niveus; assembly: GCA_034698505.1. Classification (NCBI taxonomy): domain Eukaryota; kingdom Metazoa; phylum Annelida; class Clitellata; order Enchytraeida; family Enchytraeidae; genus Stercutus; species Stercutus niveus. Next base: position 9,862 of record JAQGBK010000124.1, read on the forward strand.
CACACCCGCCTGCCCATTCACCAGTCCGTTTCATTTTCCCTCCAACACCTCCTGCTTCCATTTGCCAGTCCTTTGATCAACTGCCTATCTCCTACCTGTGTAGTCTCATCGCTCGCCGATACACCCTTCTCTGCCCACCTTATTCTCTCAACCTCAGGTTCATCTCCAGCCTTATTCTGCTTCTCTCCGGTGACATTCACTTCAACCCTGGTCCCACTTCCTCACTCAATTTTTCTCACCTCAATATTCATTCTGCTTCTTCATGCAACGCTACACTGGACAAACCGACAGCACTACACGAATTCATTTCTGACCACAACCTTGACATTCTTTCCCTTTCTGAAACCTGGCTTTCACCTGACACTCTACCCTCAACCCTTTTCTCCCTCACACCGCCTGGTTTT
>JAQGBK010000125.1:0-10262 GCA_034698505.1 Stercutus niveus
GTCTTAAGATTTTGTTCGATATCGCGCGAATGTCGTGCAACTTTCACAGAACCACAAAAAAACTGTCATCCACTGTCGTGTCACGCGAGCGTAGCTAGAGAATGAACATGTTCAGTTGCGCGACAATCAGATGATATTGGACACAGTCTTGCGACTGTCGGGCAGTCTTGCGATTGTCGGGCGATATTGAGCGACAGTGACACGATATAATGTCGCGTCAAAAGTGTGAATCGAGCGTTAGACTGGTGCTGAACTGTTTGATTGTCCTGTGCGTAGATGCCGAACTGCCTGTGGGGGCAATGACGCGTATCATCGAGACGCTGGATGCTGATTGGCTGACGATGCAAGTCGTTCAGTCTCTACTCAGTGAGCTAACTCCCATACCCACCGCAGACTCCACAGTTGAGCCGCTCTCTCTACGCTTCATTGTAAGACCACTTTGTAACTTGCTTAAAAGCTGATTAAAGTTTTTGATTAATCATTACTATTAAACTGCACGAAGCCATTAATTAAAGGTGTTCAGCCCTAATAAACACTTGTGCACCCTTTATTAAGGTGTTTAATCTCACGCTATGTCCCTGACACTGTCATGTGTGGAAACGGACAATAAACCCACATTCACATTTTACATTAACAATATTTTGTATAGATATTCGCGCGTGTGGCAACAAATCGTTTTGAAACTAGTGAGAATAACATCACGCAAGACTGAGTCTAGACATTGCACCAGCACAGCTGCACAGGCGAGTGAGTTTGTGCACGGGTGAGTGAGTTCAATAGGGCACGCTCTAATGAATTCTACTAGTTCCCATTGCTGATCAGTTAAAGATCTGTTTGCCCCCGCAGACATTTATGGCATTCACAGTAACACGAACACCCCCTGCAATAACTTATAGGCGTCTGTGATTCTAAGCGACAAATGTATTCATTAGAGCGTTCCTTAGTGCAGCCTACCGCAGCTGCAGGCTATAGCATGGAATGTAGGCTTTGCCAAATACATAAAAAACCAACGTAATTTGCAATAAATCAGAAGATATCAGAGGGAATTGAGCAATAAAACATAGTTGAACTTATTTTAAGAAGTTAACTGGGACAGTTCGTGATCCTATTTGTAGCAGTAGGCCTACAGGCAGCGTGGTGTTTGTAGGGGGAAAGGTAGGAATTTCCCGTCACTGGTTTAGCCTTCCCCCCACTGGTTCTGCTGGAAAAATTATGGAAAAAAGCATCCCATACATAGAGTTCCCCCCACTGGTTCTACTGGAAGCATGATAAAACATCCCAGGCAGGGATGTCCCCCCACTGGTTTCATCAACAAATACATTTGCCTACCGATAAATAAAGGTACGCATGCTTAGCTAAGAAGCATAGTGTTGGATTTTAAAAATTGGATATTAAAATAATTGAAAGTTGGAAAAACATCTCTTACGATGCTAAGCGATAGGCGAATTGTGTGCATACGATCCGCCAAGGGCTGATGCCAGCTCACTTGAAGTACTGCATGAAGTACGCGAGGTATTCCTCGAGGGTGACTTTGTTGTCTTTGTTCTTGTCCATTTTCAATAAAAACGACTGCAACGATGTATACACTCATCATATATTGAACTTTAATTCATCAAAACATGGTACTCAATCAAAAAATAATAAACAAATCAAATAATAACAAAAGGCACAATAAGTAGGAGAACTTTGCAGGGTCTGCCATAAATGCATGAGTTACAAAATAATGCCTATCGATGGGCATACCAAATACACAGTAAAATGCACCATGAAAACACCGCAAGACGACAATCATACGACCTGTTTCATTAGACCTAATTAATTTAAATCAGAAACGTTTCTAAGCTTGCAGGCCTATTATAATTAGGTTATATCGTATCGTATCGTGTCGGTTTATCGTCCATTTTGTCGTCAGTATAGGGCGACATCGGGGATGACCCCCTGACATTTAAACGGGTCAAGGGAGAGAGTACTCAATAACCAATGCACCAGTCAAACATGAATCCGATATACAGTTTTTCCAGAAAATCAGCCAGGGTAAGAGAGTAAGCTATGGTGGAAAGAGATGAGTATTGAGCAATGAATAGATGATATGGATTCATTCTGTCAGTGCCCGAGGGCGCGGTGCCCTGTGTTGGAGGCGTGTGTGCGCTGACGGGCCGACTAGGGCCCGTCGAAGATGCAATCGGGTACCAATGACCCCCTAGATCTGCAGGCGTGCGCGGGGGTCCGTGGTCACTAAATGGACATTTATATGATGTTTTGTGTAAATGCTTGTCATTGCCTGCCAAGACTTTCAAGACTCGCTTGCATATTTGGTAAGTATAAAATCCTCCTCCAATCCAGTGGCGTAGCGAGGGGGGGCAGGGAGGGGCAGCTGCCCCCGGGCGCAGAGGAAGGGGGCGCCGAAATGACCAAAAACAATAAAAATATATAAATTGGTTAATGACATCAGTTAGCCCCCCCCCTTTAAAACGTCCTCAAAACTTCGTGCAAAGGAACTGGAAATAGACAAATCTTGAGTGGGGGAAGGTGTAGTGAAGATATTGTGTGTGCATCATGCAAAACACGCTATGTTTATATTTTAAAACAAATTTATCTTTAGTGTCAAACAGAGTAGCGACCCCTGCAAAAAAATTAATAAAATTTTTTGGCAAAAAGGGTCATTGTGGCGTCAATGATCTAACGTGCAAGCTCAAAGGAAATTTTAACCAATCCCAAAATGCCAAAGTACTGTCAAATTTAACGTGTGTACCTACCTCAACATCTTTCTTGACTTTGGCCTTGTCGACAGGCTTTCCTTTTGCCTTGTAGACATTACTCATAACCGTCTCAAGCTCTTTGGCATCGATAAACCCGTTGTGGTCGAGATCGGTTTCATTGAACGCGTTTGTCAATTCCAGCTTAGTGTCAGACATGGTTGAGAGATAAGCAGTTTGCGTATGAGGAGATGTCGTGCGATCAGAGCAAACTAATGCAACTAACTCGTATGCCGTAACGACAAGTCTCGTGAATTCGGCTAGATGAAAACGGCTAGTGCGGTAGCAGTTGTGTGAATTCGAATGGTTATGTTCATTGGTGCAAATCTGTTACCAAGAGATGGATTGGACGGGGGACATGATGACCCCCCTTCGTATTAAAAACCGTACGAGAATTTGTTTACATAATTATTTTATTATTTTCAGTAACACGTAATATTAACATCAATTAAGTACCAAATGTAGTGAAGAGAACGTGGGTGGGCAAAAAATAAAAAATCCTTGTGTAGGCAAAGCCTATGTGTAACCAACGTACTTGAGTAAAGCGGTAATGGTAATGTATCTTAACTAAAATAACGGAATAACTAAATCAAACTAAACAATAACATCAATGATCTAATGTTACAAACTAAATTAACATTATATACCGAGATTGAATCGCTCATATACATACAAACAAATCAAGCAGCAGTTCCAAAAAATCGTTCGATAGCAAGAGCATGACTGGCACGATTTAAAAAACACACACAACTTGTGTTAACTCTTTCACATAAAAACGTAAAAACGTTTAGTACGCGGAATATTTTCTTCAAAACAAGCATTTTCACTCAGGGTCGTCGTTTCAAATTTCTGCAGGGAGGGACAAGTCACAGAATGTTTCTCGAATCAGGTTGGCATTCTAAGGGGGCAAATGCCCCCGTCTGCAACCCCCCAAAGGACGTCACTGATTTAATTTGGTAATGGTCTTGCCATTTATGAGTGAAACTGTATCAAGAGGTGGGAAAACATATCGACATGTACCCATTCCCCTTCCCCTTTATGTTCCGATTTCGAGCAGAGAGGGTATTTTTTGCCTTTTAGTTCAAACCAATTTTTACGCAGAATATTTTTCATTTAAACACGGATTGTAATTGACTAAAGATTTCCAACCACCATCCATTCTATTCTATGAGAGAGGCATTTTTGCAATCACTGTACCCGAAAATCATTGTACACGGTAATTTGGTCTAGTAAACACGCATTTCATTTTGCTTTACAGTCAAAAGCCCCCCTCCCCTGTTCCTCGCAACCTCCAACATAATTTCGAGTGCAGCGAGTCCCAGCTTGACTCAATCCGTAACCAACTGTTGTAATGCTGACAATTAGCCGCGGGATCATTTATTTGTTTGTTGACAGTAGTCTGCCTACCCAGCAGATGAATCCTGGATGAAACCTTTAAATATAGCTGCACAACCTAAGAGTTATTCACCAGTCCAACGGTCACGGGGCGTCACCGATGTCACCAGTCAACGACGAAATTGACGTTAAATCGATACGTTTAATTTTAGTTAATTTAATTTTATATATTTTATTTTATTTTTTGGTTTTTTGAATTTCAGTTAATTTGGCATGACGCCAATGAATCGATTTATTGACCATTTTTGCATTACCTGGTGTATTCCACCTGGGAACAATCATATGTCCATAGAACTTGTCTGGGTCATCACCTGACAGCAGTTAATTAGGCATGACACCAATACAATTAATCGATTTATTTGCGTACGATTAGTGCACCCGCGGGCAGGACAAAGCGGAATTGGTCGACCCAAGGACGCGCATTCTAATATAAGCTGTCGGCGTGCCTGGCACGACGGTCATCAATCAGTATCTATGGGCGTACAGTATTATAGGCTGCGTTAGCAGTCAGACCATGAGGTTGGCGCCGCGTTGTCACGGTGCCCGGGACAACACAATATTAATAATTGCGATGATCATGACCCACATATCGATCATCGTCCGTGCACCTAGTTCAACGTGCTGAAGTGTGCAAATGATATGTGCTTTACTGATATTTATTATATTAATTTAAAAACTGATTATATTAATTTGTTATCCGATTTTTATCCTAAATACAATTTCGCGAACTTGTGCGAATCGTGCAAATTGTACAGGCCAGTGGAGTTGATTTATGTGGGTTCTTTTTTGGTTGCATAATACCGCAATATTTTCTATGCACATTTATGTATGAAAATTTGGCACGATCGCGGCTTTGAAATAAAAGGTGAACAGCGCCCGAGCAAGGGAGCGAAGCGCCCGAGTAATTAAAACTATACGCATGCAGGTGATACGGAGGAGCGTCGTAAACCCCCCGCTGGCCGATAACTGTTTTGTTGCATTTATGAATGGCATGGTTTAATTCGGTAATTGTAGACAATTTGCTTAACCTAATAATTTCGAAAATTATGAGTACACTATTGTAATATAATAGTCATACGAACTCCTCGAACAAGCCCCCCCTCGCTTATACGCATAAGCATGAATGGCTCCTAGCAAACACTCCCCAATTGTTAGATTGCGGTTTGCTTATCACTGATGTACTCAGTCTTCTTGGGACAGGGGAGACGTGAAATGTTGTAATGTATCACTTATAGGTGTTCAATTTTCAAAATAATAATTAACTATCATAGTTATAATTCAAAAGTCTCTTCTCCGTGGTCTTAAAACTTTTATTTTCTCTCCTTGAATCTCCTGCCTTCATTATTGCCTTCAAGTACTTCTAATTTGGTTTTTCCTCAGACGACATTTTCTTTTCGTCCCAGTTCTTGTATCTCACTGGATGTGGACCCATGATGGATGTGATGCCTTGACGCTGGAGAGACACCCTCAACCAACATAAGACGACGAAACGGTGGTTAACGAAACAATTGTAGAAGATCTATTTTATGTTAAAATCTCGTTGGCTGCTTGGAATCTATTTTGCAACCAATAAATTGCATTCCATTAATTTTTGTAAGGCTAATAAGGCTATTGGCAGGGGTGTCTGACTGTCACAGTGGCAGATAATTATTTTTATGCAAGTGCGCTACAAGTACCTGTTAAAAGCTATATAAGTCATACAAATTTGGGCTATAAGTTTTATTTAACTAAAAACGTCAAAAAACCTTTAGTAAGAGTACATCTACTGTCTTGCAATCTTTGTATGTAATTAACAATTTCAACCAATGATTTAACTCACAAATGTGTGCTAGCTAAATACTAGCCTACGTTCAATATCTCATAAATTAGGATCTAATTAGTCCATAAATATCAAAAGTATTAAAAAATTTATATTTAGTGCTAAATTTTGTCAAATCAATGCTGCCACTGTCAGAGTGCTCCGGTTGCGTTGTATTTGATCTCTGGCTAATTTTGAAGGCCTACGCATAACACATAACACATACGCATAACGCATAACACATAAGTTGCAGCAATCAACCTTAGTAAGTAGAGTTATGTTATAGTCAATTCGAACGTGTTATCTAAGTTCATTATTTGTTATTTTACACATGATTTATAAAAATGGCACCTGTTTCGTAGGCTCTTCCCTATTGATAGCGTTGAAGTATGCTCATGAGTTGTATACAATAAGTGAAAATTGTAAACCGGTTCCGTTGATGGGCGCCTGCAGAATTTTTGTCAGGAGGGGGCAAAACAAGTGAAAAACAGGCGATGCAGCGTGGCGCGGGGGGTAGGGGGCGGCAGCCACTCTGAAGCTGAGCGTTTTTTTGTTTTTGACCAGTAGGTTTCATGTAATTTAAGTGCTACAAACTAAAAAATAAAGTCCTATTTGTTACAATGCTCATAGCATAATATATTACATTTTACTCGGTAGTAAATTTGTATAAGACCGTGTCGATAGGCCGATTAGTGAATTTTGGTACACCAACCGTTCAAGCCCTAACCCTAACTAACCTAAACCTAACCATAACCTTAACTCAAAGCTTATTTTACTTGAAAAACTGAAAACTGAGAAAGCGCTGTGATTGGTCGCTGCACGGATCACGTCGGATGTGCCGATGGTTTTGGCGGGGGTGTCCCACTGTCACAGTGGCAGATAATTATTTTTATGCAAGCGTGCTACAAGTACCCATTAAAAAGCTATAGAAGTCATTATTCTTCTTCTTCTACCTCTTTTATATTCTGTGGTCGTCGTTCATCTTCTTTAACGTCGAACAAAGCATCGGCTGATATGGCTATTAATATTAATTATCATTAACTTTTGCTTTCCAGGGGGGGCCAGCTGCACCCCTTGCCCATGCCTGCGGGCACCCATGGTTCCGTTTAAGTTTTTTCTAAATTTATTTTGCATTGATATTCAATCATCAATTAATAAGACATTTATAAAAAATACACCATGCAAAAATGAGGCTACAGGTCCCTAGTGGACACTTAAATAGTTATAACTAGTTGATCCTGTTGAAAAAATTATCTGCCGAATTTGTGGTTGGATTAGAATCATTTTCAAATATCGTGGCGCAAAAAAACGTCACGGTTTATAGATGAATAATGAATTGGATGGAAAATCAGTTTGCAGGAAGTGCTTGTATGAAGAGATCAAAAATAGAAATTATGCTATGCATTTTGCACTGTCATATTATGTTGTCTGTGAATTTTGCTTGAATAAAATGACATTTCAACGTGAAAAAATAAATTAAAATAAATAAATTTATAAAGATCTTTTAGTTTATTGAATGACAGTTGATATGTAAATGTTACTTACTAAAGCAAGCGATAAGAGAACAGCGGCAGAGATGCTGGACTCTGATGTCTAAACGAACTGCAAGAAGTAGGTGAGGAATTCATCAAGGGTAATCTTCTTGTCCTGGTTCTTGTCAACATCGGCTAGGAAGGCCTGCAACATGTATTAAATTTCATCGTAACATTATCGGCTCCACTTAACATCACCTTTTAACATAACGAGTTCGCAATCATCAAAATGTGTACAGTGCGCTCTGGATTCGAACTCGTTGCCAATGAGCTACGTATATAAAGCTATTCGACTTGTTAGTACCGGCTATTCTGAATATACTATCTTATGGAAACGCCATTTGCGAACCAAATCGTTTACATGATCAGAAGAACCACAAAACCTTTGCACCCGTGAGCGATAGGAGCCAAATTGTATTTGTTAGGGTTTTTGTCAGGGTTAGGGTCGGGGTTAGGGTTAGGGTTTGGGTTGAAGTTCGGGTTCAGTTATGGTAAGTGCTAGGTTTTTATGAGCCAAAGCAGAGAACGGCCTTGTGTATGCCCGGCTCACCCTTGGCATATGCCAACAAATCAAATAGACCTGACAAAAATAGTTATACAATAATGTGGAGTTTTGTTTTCAATTACATATATTAAGTAAATGTATTTCAGCCCTAGACGCGTTTCGATCTCCTATGGTCTCATCAGTAGGGCAGCTACTGTATTAAGCTATAGGGCCTATACAATATTTTAAATAAAGTATTCATTTAAAAAGTAGTGGATTGTGTAAAAATGTATAATTTGGGTTGGGTTAGGGTTGTTTTAAGTCTGTTAAACGTGTACGGACAAAAGTGACCGTTGATTCTAGTTCAATGCTATTTACATGGCTCCTATCTCTCCCGGCTGTCGATCTACTGTAATTAAATAGACTGTTTTACACAGTAGACTACCGTAAACTACAGTAGACTGTTTTACAGGGTAGACTCCGGCCCTATACACAGTATACAGTCTGTACTCTGTAGTAATAAGCAGTCCAAAATGCGCATGCTAATGCTAATAACGAATGCTAATTAAGCACATATTTCGATGCATGAAGGTGTAGCTTAATTAAATCATGTTAGTCACCTTTTCAATCCTATTTGGTCCAATTCAAAGCTTATTTTATTAATCAAATGTACATTAATATTTATTTTATAATGCTGAAAGTTGTACTATAGTGCAAATGTGTGCTTAATACGTTTGATTAACGATTAATAAAAGAAACTTTAGAATTGGAGAAAAACGCTGTTAAAGAGCTTCTTATATTTGCAGTTTTATTAGTCTGCACCAATGATCAATCACAACACTTCTCATATTAGTTAAAGGCCTATGTAAATTGTACACAAAGTTTAGTTTAACATAAAATTTTGTTTAACACAAAATTTTGCGTGAATTTTTTATAGTCTAGCAAAAATGCTAACAAAATTTCTATAAAAAATGACTATTATTTGATGACGAGGGGGTTACTTCCAAAAAATGTAGTTCATCAAATATTACCCACAAAATAGTAATAATCAAATTGCCTAACAATCGCCCCGCATACCCCCTTAAAGGCTTTCTGCAGACTCAAGGTGCAGGTTTAAAATCCTCTACTCTAGGTTCTCAGTCTTAACCAGAAGCCATTTTCACATTTGGAAACGGCTTTATTTCATAAGCCATTTTCACATTTTGGAAATGGCTTTATTTCAACCTGCTAGGCCGAGAGAGTTTAACCACTGCTGTATGGGAATGGGACTACCAATTAGTAACTGTTGACGCTGACTTATAAGGTCGTGAGAATGGGTGGTGTGTGATCGCTAGTCAAACCGTGACGGCACGCACGTTGGATCAGAGATAAATCTACAGTGACAGATTGTTAGTGACTACGGGCACAATGTTTACACCATAGACTTGTCAACTTCAACACGCAGGTCACCTATAATTTAGACTGTCGGAAAAAAACCCGGCTAGTCAGACTAGGCACTAAGCACCCCACCAGGCTATTTAATAAGGAATTTTGACTGGTGGGGAAAACCCCCAAAATGCATTATACTAGTGCAAGTCAAGGAAAAACAATCTGGGGGGAGAGGGGAAGTGCGCGTTGTGTGCACAAATTTCAATAGCAAGTCACCGCCAAGAATACTGTTGAGTGAGGGGGGGGGAGGATGGGGCACGCAATTCAATTCCAAGGGGTACCATGTTAAACAAAAAAGGGCATTTTCCCCACCAGAAACAACAAAACCGGCCACGATTGGTGGGGCACGATTAGGCTACTGCAGTGTGCTGTTACAGTAGGCAATAAAAATCTAATTTTGATTTTATTTCAATTCACCGGTTTCAACCCTAAAATTCACCCTAAACTAGCGTGATGCCCTCTGCCTTTAGCAGCATCTCGTAAACACGCCGCTAGCACGAGGACCCGACCCGTAGCCTGTAGCAGCCTGTAGCACGAGCAGCCTGTAGCCCGCTAGTAGAAGTCTCTCGCTAGTGGCCCGCTAGTAACAGCCCCCCCCTCCGTTATCAACACCTGTTGCTAGCGCGCGCTTTCTCATAGATCAGGCACCACCGCCTGTTGCTCCAAAGGCCCATCTACCGTACAATAATACTGTCTTTTTACTAGGCGCTCACGTTTCGGCCTAAACACGTACGAATGCGCACGCATCTCCAATAAATACGCATAGGCCTACACGTGTACGCATCGACAAAAATACGCACGCATGCGTATGTCGCGCGGCGTGCATTAACGCGCTGATGCCGATATGCGTGTATCGAAACCATCAGAAT
>JAQGBK010000126.1:0-10209 GCA_034698505.1 Stercutus niveus
GATAAAACAAGTTATAACTGAAAAGTTATAGCATACTATATATAAAATTAAATACGAAAGAATATAAATTTAGTAAAATTAATATATATTAGTGAATAGCATCATAGAAATGAAATTTTGTCGTCTCTTGCAGGAAGAGTGAATGGATGAGCTCTAGAACGGAAACTGTATCCATGGGTTGTAACGGGTGGTGTAGTGGCAACAGCTATTGCAGAACATGCTAACAGCAGCATTAACTTTGTGTCATTGATTATAAATTTCAAATGAGCCTCAAATGAGTTTTTTGTTTACTGTGTCTTCTTTTCATTTTTTCTGTGTTCTGTTTAAGCATTGTCGTCTAGCAAAGATGTTTGAGGCGATGGTCAGGACTGATTCACGATTCGAAGTAAAGGGAAATGTCACCATGGGACTCGTCTGCTTCAGGCTTAAGGTCAGTTGTGTTGCTCTTTGATATATTACAGTATATTTATATATTTTTGTTGAAAAAATGCAGTAGATATGATTTCTGTTGGCACTACCTTAATTGTTTTTTCTGTTGGCACTACTTTAATTTAATATGTATTATTTAGTTTGGTGTATTTATTCTTTCAGTTCGTATTTCTAGTGAACACCAATCCAATTTAGGCAAACTGCAACAATAAGTTTACACAGCAATATACTGTTTGTTGTTATTTTAGACCATGAATATATAAATACTGGATGACATAATACAGGATGGGCCATTAAAGCCGGTCAAGTTCTAACTATTCCAAATAAAAAGCTAAATTAAAACATAATATCTCGAAATGTTGATTGTTTCATCAAAAATATGATGAAACTATCAACATTTCGAAACTATTAACATTGTTGTACACAACTATTTCGAAATTTGGTCGAAACGTTGAAATGAAACTTGAGTAAACCTAAACTTTGAATTAACTTTGTACCCAATGTTCAGAATCAAAGAGCTAATTCCTTGTTCACGTTCAGCGGCTGTTTGTAGAAAAAATCTCCACATCTTGACAAAATGCAATATCCAACTCATAATTTGTACATGATGTTGAAAAGGTTCCATTTTTCATATTTATTAGGCTATACTACTTTACTTAATTTTAATTGGTTGGTGGCCTTCTATTTACTTTTATTGCACCACTATATCACGTTGTATTGTTTTGTCATGGAGCACCGTTTGTTTCAGTTCGGTTCTCGTTGCTCCTCAGAGCCCAAATGTTCAGTCACAGATGTTGCTGCGTGCTATCAACATGTCGTGCTATCAACATGTCGGGAAAGCTGCATATGGTTCCCTCCATTACCGGTGAAGATTACATAATCAGGTTTGCCGTCTGCTACCAGCATGCCAAGGAAGAAGATATGACGTATGCCTGGCAGGTCTGTGAAATACTTAATATGAGTAAAATGATCTCTCCATAAACTTATTCATATTTATTAATTCATTGTAGACTAAACTTAAAGGAGGCATACCAGGCAATTCGCCTGCCATGGTTTTTGTTTATTTATTATTTATTTTCGTTTCGTGTCTCTAGCGGGCAACGTGGTCAACTGTCGTCATTAGTGTTTCTGCCCGAAGGCAGGTCCTTGGTATCCAACACCTCCAGCTCTCCCATCCACTGTATGCGCTGAATAGGCCAACTGTATGCGACCAGAAAAGGACGTTGAGTGTATAAACGAGATGCTGCGCTTTTTGTTATTTAAACCCAGTTATGTGTGAACTCTTTCCATAGCACAATGGTCAAATATCACAATGGTCAGATTGGTAAGATTTGTCATTTTCGCGGAAATAAATTTTAGTAATATTGCTTCACTTGACTGACTTAAATTTTGACTGACTAAAATCTAACCAGATTTCTGGGTGTCATTCCCTGTAGGCGATTGTGGACGCCGCAACGAATCTCAACCAAGTTTGTACCAAAGCCAGTATCGAAGACAAACGTGAGGCGCTCGAAGCCATCAACAACATTGAATCATTTGAATCGGAAGATGTCAGCGGATCCATTTCTCCATATTCGGACCACTCACCCAGATTTCACAACAAGCTCAAGGACGAGGAAGTGTTTCTTTTTGATGATAATATTCCTTCAGTCCCGTCCAACTTCCCGCCAACCAATGGAAGGCTAAGCGGAAGTGGTGCAGTTCCCGAGTCGTTACGACGGAGAAATATGCTGCTGCGTATGGTCAGCGAAACGAAGTGTTATAGTCCACGTTTGTTGAAATCGATGAGTTTCGATGGACGCAGCCGGGATAGGCAGTATTCAAATGGGGAAAATGAGAAAGTTGATGTAGACGAAGTGATGAATAATTTTCTATCAAGATCTGCCGGGAGAGATTGTCTGTCACACTACCCGGGAAAGGTAGTTTCTTTTTTGTCGTCTTCATATGAAAGAAAGTTTGTAACAGGAGTCAATGCAATGAAAGAGTTGATTGAAGAGGCGAATGAATCCTTTGTTGAATGCACAGCACTGTCGTTAGATGAGAGCTTATTGTGCGAGAAAGAAGAAGAAATAGAAGAACCACCGACTAATGGACAAAAGTCAAATATAAAAGCTAACGGTAACGAGAAGCTCTCTAATGGTCGCAGCGACCAGAACAAAAAATAGGGTTTTCAGAATACATTTTGTGCTTATCACAATTTTCGCAAGCCTTCAAGAATAATATAGAATAATGAATGCCAGTTTTGGCGTCGGATGTAGAATCAAAACATCAATGTTATACATAGGTGTCACTCTGGTGTCTCACATAGGTGTCCTTAATACCAACCTGGAAGAGAAATTAATAAGAAGGAGAGAAAGCAGAATATAGCAATAGAATAGTGTAGCTCAGTTATAATGTAGGAAGAGGGATGTCTAACTGACGCAAATCTAATGTTGACATTTATGTTAAAACATCGTCCTTTTTCCTATCCTATTCAGTAGTCCAATAATGTTCCGTGTTCGTTTCTCCTATCTTCCATATTCACCAATGTGCTCATATAGCGACCTAATCTAAATAATCTTAACTATATTCAGATCTAAATATGTCAAATATTCTAGCTTATTCAATTAGCTTTTGAGGTGAAGCGAATTTATTGTTAACATGTATGCCTTGTTTAGAAACAGCATTTATTTGGTTTCTTTATCTAGTAGTATTTCATTGGTGTAGTGTTCACATTTTGTATAACATTGTGGCAAGTTGCGTGATGAACACTGTATTATGAAACGGACTTTATTCTAATTTATTTACTGATTCCATTTTTTATGCACACTCCATTTAGAAACAACCAAGTTCGTTAGGTCTAGATTTTTTCCTTTTGCCCTCCATGGGGCTTGGATAATTAAGAAATGCATCCGTAAGACGTAACCTGCGTTGAATCTGATGCCAACGTGTAATGATTATTTTTGAACGAATTATTATTTGCGTGCTTTGTAACTTATCGAATAAGGACCGTTCTGCGTTATGGCCGCGTAGGGCATGCGCTACCTACACGCCAGCCCCGTGCGGTGTCACGGCGCTCTGAAGTCGTCCAACTGCGTCATTGACAGCCGCTGGGTTCTCAAGCTTACCGACTTCGGGGTGAAGGGCATATACGAGCGCTTCCAGACGCACCGGACTTACAAGGATAACGGTGAGGAATCGAGCAAATGATTTAAGCGATAGGTGGCAGCAGCAGCGAATATAAGTCAGCCGCATTTTCAAGCCTATTTCAATCAATCCAAAGCTTCTTAGACGAAAATCACTTAGCGCTATAAATATCACGAATAATGCAGGTTAAAAGCTAAAACTGCTGCAATGCACTTTTTTTAAATATGGAAATGTTTGCAATAATTTCCTCTTGGAAATTAAAAATGCTTAGCATAACATTGTTCCATACCCATTTGGCATCGATGTCAGCATTGTTCATTTTATATTCCTCAGCCATATTTTAAATAATTTATACCGTATTTATGGGTTAAATGACAATCATAATTTAAGGTTGAACTGTTGATGATCGCTCATGCAATTAGCAAACATTCCTGTAACGCCTGTAATACAATTTCTATCAGTGGCATAACCAGTCTCCAAATTTCTGTACGCTCAATCTCAAATTGTCTGAAAAATGTACGCGCTTTTCAACTTTTTCAATCAGATTTACACATGAAAAACACGTTCTTTGAAGAAAATCTCCTAAAAAATGTACTCAAATGCGTTTTTTGCATACGTGTAGTTATGCCACTGGTTTCGATAGTGCACTGTTGTGTGATTCTATAGAGTACACGAATCCTTATTGCGTACTGGCGCTCGATTCTCTCGGTTCACCAAAGAGCTCCCCAACATCTTCTCCGCGTACATCTCCAGTGAGTCGGCGGAAGAGCGGCACATCATTTGAGATGAATGACGATCTTATCCAAACTGAGCTTCAGAAAGCGACCATCAGCCCACACTGGAAGGAACAGTTCGAACTGTGAGCATCCATACAATCTAAATTCTTTCATTTACATTTTTTATATATATTTTTTACAACTGTACTGTGCGGGATGAGACAAACGCTCTTCCTTTCTAGGCCCTAGACAAGCATCTTATGACTAAGTGCCTGTGAAACTTTAAAGGAGTGGCGCAATTTTACTTGCAGCCAGATATACCGTTCAACACCACTTGGCATACGAACCCTGACTTATGCCTAAGTCGTACTCAGTTTAACCTGCTGAGTTACAGGTAGCTACTGACAAATTAATGATCACACAGCTAATTGTGTGTAAAGGGCGATTGTCACGGTCTGATATGCTGGGATTTGAACACACAACCTCTTAGTTGCTATTCCAATGCTCTAGACCAATCGGCCACCAGGCCTCGGCATTTGGAAAAATTTATGCGAATATCATAAGTGCCTTACATCATACCATTGTTATTATACTAGAGAAATGCAGCTTTGTATTACTTTTTATTTGCTTAAGCCCAGCATATAGTTAAGAGTTGACTATTTGTAATTTATTAATTGCTGCTATCGCAAGAGCCATTTTGGAAATTTGTAATTATGTTATAGTTGCAATTTTATATACTATCTCAGATAATCTATCTTCTAAATCACCCTTGACCAGTCCAATGGTCATGGGGCGTCCCCGATGTCGCCAGGCGACAAAGAAACGAGCGTTAAATCAGTGCAATACGATACTATACAATCTGCTAATACCTGTGCAGAATGTAGATGTGCTGATTATTTCTTGTCTAGCTTACTTCGTTGGCTCGTATCTGTGCAGGCCAGTAAAAGATCTGAACCAGCAAGTGTTACATCTCTTCGTAATGAACAGTACCACTCAGTCCAGTCAAACAGAGATGGAGCGAAGTAGAAGCAATCAGCGGCGAGCCAGTATCAAAGGGTATGCATGTACTAATTCCATTATTGATGCAATTTTAATGCGGTACTTTAATCTAAATTAATCATAATTCGTGCTGAGGTATTGCTTCTATAGTTAGTGGTATTATTTGTTTGTCATTCAGTTGTCATTCATTTTTCTGCGAACCTCTAAAACTACCGGTACGTAAAGTCATAATACTACATTTATTTGGCCAAAGGGGGAAAGGCGAAGTAAACGGGGATATAAATACATCAATCCGATGGTCAAGTGGCACGAGAAATGATATGCAGATGCTAATTGAAAGAAACCTCTTCCCACTTTATATTGCACATAATTTTGGCTACCAATACTAAAGTAAAATCTGGCTTTATTTAATGTTATTTTTTTTCTCTAGAAGTTGCTGCTCCCAAAGGTTTTCACGAAACGACGCCCTTGAGTGTGGTCGCAAAAGGCAAAGTTACAGGTGTTAGGATAAGGAGATAGATTCAAATCTAGGCTGTATTTGAAATGTGAGAAATTATTGGTGAAACAAGCACATCTGTTTAGAATAACACATTGCAGGCTGCACAAATGCAATTGCCGCTGAAATCCTACCTGTATAACTGCAGGGTTTTATGTTAATTAACACAGGGAGCTGAGAAAAAAGGATGTGAAGAATGTAGCTCATTAGGCGACAAGGATCCATTCATAATATCAGCAGAACTGTATATGAACTATGGCCGAGTTATCAGACAACACCCAATATAGACTCTTGAGGCCATTAGCTGGGCGGATGCAGTAAGCGCATTATTAACTTTGGGAAGACTGCAGCAGCTTTGAGATTCTGAGAAATAGATCATTAGAGAACCAACTAAGGACTAAAATAATTGTTCTCATGCCATCATAAATGCCCAAGTCCATATGATACACAATACAGCATATGAAAGCATATGGACACACACAGTTTCGACTAGCCACTCCACCGCGACACTGGCCCAAAAAAATCAACGAATCTGGACAAATTGAAAGAATGTACCTGACGCGTCCGGAGGGAGCAGTTGCCCCATTTGCTGCAATATAGCTACGCCACGGGTTGAACTGCACAAACAGTAGTGTTTATCAGTGTCTAGCTTGTTTGAAGTGGTGATTGTAGTGGTTACGTAATGCTTATGGTGATTGTAAAGCGTTTTGTGTTTGTTCATTATTTGTTAATTTATATTTTTATTTATTTAAAATTTATCATCAGGCATCAAATACATGACAGAATGATAAAACGATGCCAACCTGACGAAGGGATGGCCAAAGGCTTGAGTCAACAAGCACTCACAAGGATCCTACATTCCACCAAAATTGAACTAAATCAAACATGATAGAACACATAAAACATCTACACAATAGATGCATATTACAATACCAAATAGTCAAAGATTAAAATTATTTAATTATGTTTTTATGTTTTGTGCATTGCAGCATATTTCGACACTTTCGTCTTTCGATGGACAATAGTCGAAACAACATAAATCATCTCGGTCAGGCGCGAATTGCTCTAAAAGTAAGCCCTTACTTATTGCCTTCAAAACTAAAAGGCTATTAAATGACAACGGGAGCATTGTTGCAACAGTTATACAACCATTGACATTTGTTTACACTATAAGTTGTTCTCTCTAAATCGAAACTATATCAAACTTAAAATGGCTGACATGTAAACGTTTTATGCTTTTTATTTTTGCAAATTTCATGAATTTATAATTTATTTATGCTAATTTTGATTGCTCGTTGTTGCTTTTCCTCGCGCCTTAAAAGGACATTCCTGCTGCCGGTTGTGATTCGTGGTTCCAACTGTTCAAGGATAAACGACAGAAGATCCCACACCAGGGCCAATGTAGGCTCCGGCTGCAACTCTCATACAAGCAGGTCTGAATTATTACTTCTTTACCATTTTGTTAAATATTGCCTCACTTTATATAGATATATACAAATGGATTTACTCTTTTGACTTCCATATATAGGCCTAACGTTAGTATCCTCCTCCACCTTATGCATAGCATAGGTAGCTAGGTCTCGTAGCAGACGCACCTGAACTGTTAGGTTGGGGACCGTTGGGGGTTGTTTATGCCTGATGTACTCGGGCTCCTTGGGACAATGGAGATGTGAGTAATGAATATGCATGTATTTAAAAAATCAATCAAATTGTGCACTGATTCAGTTACTAGCCTTAAAGTTAAATTCTCGTCTTGGTAATTTATTGGAACTTGTATTGAATCTTACAATCTGATGATTGGATCTTATGAGCTTAAAATAACGTGGTCTTAGTATCGTATGAGACCTTACGTTAGGGTTTACTGACGATCAGCGTGTTGGGCATATTATCGTCGTCGCTATAAATAATTGTTTGGTTTGTTTTGGTTGATCACTGGCTCCTCCCTCTTTCATTGGTTAACGGTGTCTTTGATGGCTGTTAATCTTTGTGTTAGTTTTAGGTTAATGTTTGTTCTTTAGTCCTTGCTTACCTCATTTAAATCAATCTTTTTGTTGTAGCCTAGTTAGACGTCCTAATGTCGTCAGTCGACAACAAAATTGGTATTAAACATACTATTTAAAATAAATTGAAGTTAATGATTGTTTGATGACTGTTTCGTTTTTTCAGAGATGATTGTTGATGGTTTACTTGTCTATGTGACGGTTGATGACTGTTGGCTTGTATCTCTGACTGCACAGTGTGAAGGGGGCATAGAGCGGTGTACTGTAGAGGAGTTTCACAGTGTTGTTCAACAAGTCTACAAACATGCCATGACCAACATGACACCAGGCGCCAATAGTCCACAGGTTCACACTTCTTTAGCATTTCTAGTGTGTATTAATGACAGTAATAATGGGCTAAAATTTGATTAACCTGAATCGTAACTGTGAGCAAGTCGTAACTGTGAGCAAGTCTGTGAGATAAGTTTACAATAATAAAAGTAAGAGTAAAAGTTTAGTAAAAGTAAAGGTGAAAATTATTAGCGGGGCTAAAATAAATAAAGCTCCAGATTAACCTAGGATGAAAGCACAGGGCTTTTAATAGGGTTTTCTACTAAATTAGATCAGTAAGTCAGAGGTGTTGAAATTTAGTTTTACAGCAGCTGTATATCAAGGACAACTCTTTAGCTTGCAGTTCGGGGTACTTTGTTACCGGTAATAACAATTAAATATTATGCAGCAAACGAGCCCTCAGCTAGTCCATACTACATTTGTAATTCAAGCTCAATCAGATCTAAAGAATAAATAATAATAATAATAATGCTCAACTTGTTTACACAGCGCCATCACTCAGCACACCTACCAAATGTTAATAAATCAAAAGAGGCCAACAACGAGGCCCCATAAAATGGCTGTCCAGTACACGTGTAGTTAATTTGCGCACTACTGAGGCCCAAGTTGTACCAGGCACAGTCAAGCTCTCTGTGCAAGCATTAATCCAAATAAAAAATCTTTGGTGCAATGCATTTTAGTTATGAATTGCACAACAAAGGGATTATTTTCAATGGCCACGGGTTGACAATAAATAGCTGTTTTTGATTCACAATGGCCACGGTTGAGTGGTTTTTGAAACGTAGGTACAAAATGAGTGTCACATTCCGTCCAGCTGTTAGCCTGCAATTGAGGTTTCATATCCGGTGTAGATAGTGAATCAGTTTTAAGTTGTCGTTCGGTTTCAAGCTACGTTAAGGTTTTAAGCTGTGTTTTGGTTTTAGGTTGTTTTCAGTTTTACATCTTTATTAGTTTTAATAAATAAACAATGCTTCAAATATTTGAAGGTTCGTGCATGCTAAATTTAGGTAAAAGACAGGATTTAAAAGACGATTGGTTTTAATTTTTGCCCTGCACTTTGAAATAAATTGTTCACCAGCAATTATTCATAAGATGTCTGACTAGCAACTAGGAAGATGTGTAAACTGGAGCACATTTTTAATGTTCTGCGTAGGACAGAACTATTTTTGCATAATTATGCTGTATTTGTAAATGCGTTGATTTTTTGTCTACAACGATAATATGATGTTGACAATGATATCATGGTATTATGCTTACAACGATTTGATGCTTACAACGATATGAATCTTACAACACATGATGCCTACAATGAAATGATGCATTAAACGATATGATTCCTACTACGAAATAATGCTTAAAAGTTAAAACGACATGATGCTTACAATGTGATATTTTGTCCACAGACCACTCCGCCCGTGTTAACGTGTGAGCCGTTCGGTCGTATCTCCGAGCGAAGTCGCATGATCCTCAATCAGTTTGCCATTCAAACTTGCCTCAGTCAGCTAACACAGCGAATCATGTATGCAAAAACTTTTCGTTGGTATTCATGTAACAACGTTTTTGAATCATAAAGAACTTTACATCAAAAGTCTTTTAGGATTTTTATACTAACCAATTAATTTTTTTTATTATATAGAATATTCGTCTTTAGAAATTGTTACATTTAAGAAGGCCTTCTTATATACAGTTGTAATTTAAAGCAGGCATAAACTTTGCTGATGTCGTCTGTAATTTTGCATTGCTTTTTATTGCATTTTAACAACAAAAAACATTAATCAATTAGAAATGATTATGCTGAAGATGGCCGTTCATAAAGCTGTATTTTAGAGCAAGTGTATACTTTGCTAATCTAATCTCTGTTTTTGTATTAAGTATTTTGATACACAAAAAGCCAATGCAAATTTTATATTGGTATTAATTTGTTTGTTACAGAGAACTGTCGGTGTTGCTCGAACTAAAAGCCGACCCACGCTTTTCCATTCTCGTATCCGATAAGGTGTTAAAGGAGCAAATCTCGATCGTAGCCGATGAATGTCAGAACGATAACGTCCGGCCCGAGCTCACAATCTCAGACGCAGAGGTTTGAGAAGCATCTTTTGCACTTTGGTCCAGA
>JAQGBK010000127.1:0-10206 GCA_034698505.1 Stercutus niveus
TGAATGTTGGTCAAACATTTTGGGTGGAGATATTTCTGGTCAAATACTCAACCAACCATGACAAGCGCAGCCAGAAGCCACAGGATCCCCACGAAGTCGGTCACAACAGCATGGATCAGAACCAGCGTGATGTCGTTGGTTTGCGATTGCGAGTGTCACGGGCCGCGTGGCTGTTTCCGTCTCAGTCTGCATGCATGAACGGTTGGGAGCCTTCGCTACGAGCCTTTGATACTGACGCATTTAATGAGAAGGAGGTCCTGATTGCCAAAACTAAATGTTTAATCATCTTCAACATGATTCCTTACAAACAATCAAGTTCTGACAACCCACTGCGGTGCACCTTTAAACGAGAGTTCTGAATGCTGACCCATCAGGTTAAGAGTGAATAACACTTTAACACGTATACTTCGGGGTTTACAACCAGTGGAGTTGAACAATTACTGTTCTAGCTGCAATTGGAGCTTGACAAATGAATGATTTCCCGTGGGATTTAGTGTCCACCTGCTTGGTTACGTGACTTTGGGCTCGATATCTTAAGTCTGGCAAAAAAACACTATACAATATACATATACTGTTATTATCTATACTATAGAGTATACTAGGCCTAGGAGCCTTTAGATGGTAGCAGAACATTCGAATTGTTGTTTAATTTATTATAGGCATTAGCCTATAATAATTATTAATTAAATTAATAATTAAATTAATAAATAATTAGTACATTGCGTGAACCAACACCACTTTTTACTCACATTTCTGTTGAACTAATTGTTAGAACGCTCGTATTTATATATTTATTTAAATCCACACTAATTAGAATCTATTTATGTTGTAATGCATGCTATCGAGTTTTACTAAATAGTATCCAAAAACACTAACGAGATTAATATTTGAAATAAGCAGACTAATGTTTGAAATTTATGGAGTGTCGAGTGCGTGGATCCACGTAATGGCAAACCTTTCTTTTGATGGACCAACATCTCTTTTCTTATTCGTATACGCGACACAATATTCAAACAAAAACAATGATATCAGGTGTTAATAAATTAGGTTAAATTTGACACGTGCAGTGATAAATTTCACATTGTTTAACCGATTAAAAAAAACACCGGTATATTTAATAGACTAATAGCTGGAGCACACGATGATTCGTTTTCATGCAACCGAACGAAAACGAATCCTGAATTGTCACAAACTTATCGTGCTGTGACCACACGATGAGTTATTATTGCGTTCAGCTTTTATTACTGACGCAATGACGCATGTTGGCAAAAACTCATCGTGTGGTCACAGCATTTGCGTGAAACCTTTTCATGATACGTTATGATCTCTCTGTATTCGCACCCGTTTTTATCCACTTTCACACTCTCCTTCATTCAAGGGCTTCCCGACCGTGTTGTTGTTGTCCTGGGTTTATTTGGACGCTAAGTCATAACATGATGGTTAGCGTCCAGGCTATGCTCGTGGCAGTTTTACGTCATGATGTTGTTGATGGTGAGGAGGTCGAAAATAGGATTAAGAATATTAAGCATGCAAAATCCATAGTTTGCGAGTCCACGTTTTGGTACATTTAAAGCCGTTGACTTGTGAATTTCCATCGGTAGGTAGTTCCACAGTCTCGGTCCACTGACAACAATACAATGCTCTCTAACATTACTGCGAAATATATACAGGAACTTGAAAATAGTAGATTCTGCCGGGTATCGTATAGTAAAACAGGATTTTCAACAAAACATCTCAGACATGAAGTTGGCAAAATAGTATGCTTATATTTGTAAATAAATGTGGCTGTCTGTAGTTTATGAATGTCAGTAATTTTTAAGAGACTAAGTCGGATAAATAAAGGATCAGAGGGTGCACGATAGCATGATCGAGTGAGACGGCTCTTTTTCAAGATCAGTCATTTAGAAAGTATCAGAAGTGTTGGCGCAACCCAAAATAATATTACAATTCATTAGATACCGTATAGATTGATTAGAATGCGATAAAGCATCATCATTACATTGCTTGGTAGTATATACAGTATATATCGTAGTCTACTCATATCACCCAGCCCTCTAGACATTTTAAGTGACACGTAGTTGATATGTATAGACCAATTAAGTTTCTCATCCATGAAAACGCTTAAGAATTTTGCACTACCAATTTTGTATAGGACCGTGTTGTCGATGATGATTTCAAACTGACTGATCGGTTGACCGATGACGCTTATTTCCGAATATTATTTTTCCCCCGGAACAAAATCAAAATTGTGCGAATTGGGCAAATTCTTACACGTATTCTATGCTTTGGTATGCTACCACTAGCTTTACTTCAAACTGAATCTCCATAACCTGGGCACCAACAACTACCGCGTTTGGGGTTTTCATTTATGTGAATGTCGCGACGTGCTCACTAATTTGTTTTAAAATGGTCACTGGGCTGGGCCGAAGAATCACGATGGTAGCCACGAGCCACTGATAGGTCTAGAGCGTTTACACTGTATTTCAATTTGTTAATTTACAGAATGACGATTATTCTTATCAACCGCTCATCAATCCCGGAGGTAAGTAGCTGTGTCGTATGTTACCCGTACAGTATTTGTAAGACAGTCGATAGTGTGTTAAGCATAAGAAGGTGGTCATGTAGGGCCTTTGTAGGCTTATTTATGACTGCTGCAGTGAGGTTATTTGTGAACTTGGAGATAAGATATACTGTAGGCCTATATAAAAAAATCCTGATGTGTCAGAAAATGTAACATTTTAAAATATAGGGAGGCCAGATTGATCGTAAACGATTTAAATGCATATATATATATATATATATTTATATACATTGATTAGTATTAAAGTGGATTTAATTCAATGTTGCCTATAATTTTTATTTCCATCAATATACAGCAGGGCATTTAATAAGGAATTTTCACTGATGGAGAATCCCCAGAAAAGGCACAGGCTAGCGAACATAATAGCGAATAATTTGCCAGCCACCTCCGAAATTCTGCTGAGCCGGAGGGGGGGGGGGTGGGGTATAAAATACGCGTCGCGACAAAAACGGGGCCGAATATAAGCAAAAAACAGCGCAAAGGCACCACACATAAAAAGGTCAAAATTGCAATTCACTAGTGGGGACAACACCCGGGGCTGGTGGAGAAACCCTGAGGGTTGGTGGGGAAATTCTCAACCACTTTGTATGTTATTAAACGCCCTGATATAAAACGATTTAGATTTAAATCTATGGTTGTATGATTGATAGATAAAGCTTAAATAAGGCCGTCAGAGACGAACGGTTCCATCTCAGTGGCTGAAAGTATAAGCAAAAAATAATAAAAATAAAGAATTAAAATTAAAATATTGTGCGTAATGTACATAAGTTTATTAATTTTTGTGTAGTTACTAATAAATAAACAAACACACAAACAAATACGGCATTTTTCAATAATATGCAAATAAAATGCACTTATTTTGATCGCACTTGTTATTATTAAATCACTTATAGCAATTTATTGCAAGCGAATCACAATTAAGTGTGAGACCATTTTTGTTGAAATACAAGCAATGCATAAATATATTCCAGACTGCGTTAAACAACTTAAACTGGTGTAAAAATATAAACAACTAGTGAAATATTTCAGCCATATATTGGTATTTGTATCAGTGATACTTCTGAACTAATTAATGCAATGCGATAAAATTTGAGAGCAATACTTCCTAAATTTGAGCTAGGTCACACCCTTGCGATTGTAAACACATACCGGTACATTGGAATTTTTTGGGCGGTATGTCCGTCCAAACTAATTATAAATGTGGACAATTTTAATGGTGTAATTTAAAATATTATCAATAACATAAAATTAAAATAAGCCTTAGTGGCGCCATATGTTATTGGTCGCAGTGTCATTGTGTGAATCATATGACTGTTTTTTGCTTTTACTGTAGCCTACATTGTAGGCTACTGTATGTATGCAACGTTTAACCGACCGCCCATAGCTTATCAATAACCACTTAATAGTATATAAAATGACCATCAAGCAAATTTCAGTATTGAGTTTTGAAGCTCGAACATCCAGCGAGAATTGCTGAAATTCTTTGCTATTCATTTCTCGGCGTTTAAGAATTTTCATCAGCTTATTTGCGCAGTTATTAAAATTCATCCAAATCTCTTAGTCGAATAGCTCATAGTTTAATATAATTAAAAAGTCACGTATTGACATCAATGCCCGAAAAAATAGTGCATTAAATTCAGTATAGTTAATTAAGAACATCAGAGAACGAATACAATTTGTATAGGCCAAGTGTATTAAATTCAGTAGAGTTAATTAGAAACATCAAAGCCCCAATAAATATGCTAGTGTATTAAATTCAGTATAATCAATTAGAAACACCAAAGCCCCCAAAATAGTGTATTAAAATTCAGTGGAGTCAATTAGAAACATCAGAGAACGAATAAATAGTGTATTCAATTCAGTAGAGTTAATTAAGAACATCAAATCACGAACAAAATTGTATTTAATTCAATAGAGTTTATTTGTTTATAATAAAATAATAATTCTAAAAGCACATAGTAACATCATAGTACCGAACAAACAGTGTATTAAAATCAGTATTCATTTAATTAGAAACCCCATAGCACGAACAATATAGGGTATTAAATTTAGTAGAGTTTATTCGCTCATGTCATAATAATAATAATTCTAAAATCACGTAGGAACATCATAGTACGAAGAAATAGTGTTTTTAATTCAATAGGGTTAATTATAAACATATAGTGTATTAAATTCAATAGAGTCAATTAGAAACAAATAGTGTATTACAAATTCAGTAGAGTTAATTCAGAGTTGTCCGTGGGTCGGGTCGACCCACGGGTCGGATCGGGTTGGTAAATGTTGCATATTTCGTGGGTCGGGTCGGGTTCAACTCTTGATGGGTCGGGTCCAACTCTTGGTGGGTCGGGTCCAACTCTTAGTGGGTCGGGTCGGGTCCAGATTATGTGTGTCGGCTTGGGTCGTTTTTAATATTTTTATGGTATTTTTACGTTAAAAATACTAAACACGAATGAAATTAACACGTGAAGCTGCTGGCTCATCATTCATTATCACAAATAATAACATTTATTACTGTTTTCTACAGTCTACTAACTAAAACGATTATTTTAAAGAATTATACGCCGGTTATGCTATCGATGAATTTTGGGTCGTGTCGGGTCGATAGATTTTATTTTTTCCGTGGGTCGGGTGGGGTCCGTGGACTAGTGGATCACATTGGGTCGGGTCCATGGTTTGGCATGAGACGGTGGGTCGGGTCGGGTCAGGAATTTGGTGGGTCGGGTCGGGTCATAAAAAAGTGACCCATGGACAACTCTGAGTTAATTAAGAACACCAGAGAACGAATAGAAGTGCATTACAGTAATGAATAATAGTGTTAGAAATAAATAATAATAATAATAATAATAGTAAATCATATAACAATAGGTAATAAAAATAGTAATACGGTATAATAATAGTAACTAATAAATACTAGTTGCGTTTGATTTATTTGCAGTATTGTATTTGAACAGTGTACAGCGCCCTAGAAGTGACTTATATGTCATGTCATGCCGCTGTATTAAGTCGGCCTGAATTTTATTTTTATTATTATTATTATTAGTTAATAAATAAATAGTGTTTTATAAATTCAGTAGAGTCAATAAGGAGTAGAAAGCGCGAACATGAAGCGAGAAGGGTCGACAGTGAGCCGCCTGGCTTGGTTGGGTTGTGCCGCGGTGTGGCTGGCGCTGAGCGGCGGTGGTTTCACCGGGGCGCAGCCCACGACCGGTGAGTATAGTTGGGGCGAATCGGGGTGTGGGTGTACGGCCGACCCGAGACAGCGCGAGTTGATGGAGGAACTACGTACCGCGCTCTCTAGAACAGCCAAGCCTGAACCCCGCACTGATGAAATGTGTATGACGAAGAATGAAACGAGTGAATTAAAGATGTTACTGAGAGATTTAGAGAGAGTCGTGTTGGATCAACAAGAAAATAGTACTCGGCAGATTAGATTAGAGCAGCATCAACTATCGCAACAAGATAACATGGGAGAGACGCAACGTCAGGAAGAAATCAAAAAGAATCTGACACAAGAAATGAGGATCATTCTAGAGCAACAGTTACGGCAGCACGATGACTTCAGGAAGAATTTGAGCCGTGAAGTTAAGTTGAGTATGGAACAACAACAGCAACAACAGCAGCAGCGACAAGATGAACTCAATCAGAATAACACTAATCAAATGAAGCGGTTTGAGGAGCAGCAACAACTGATTATACATTTGTTGAATGTGTCGCAGCAGCTGCAGCATAAGATGGATCGATTGCTTGGCGCAAGTAGGTTTGAATATTATGTTTTCAATCAAGCAATTAATCAAACGTTTTATTATGTATTTGCATACACTATTAGATGCACAAAAAGTGACAAAACTAGTTACCGTAATGATATTGTGTATTTATCGTTAAATTAACTCGTCATTAGCTGCACTGCTAGAAATGGTGAAGATTCGCTTGAATGTGAAGAACCACGTGTGAACAGTAGTGTAGCGGAAAGCAGTGAAAGATTGGTAGGTAAGGAAGTTGGATGGATGGAAATGTAAAGTGTCATTCCCTCCTGTTTCTCGTTAAAGCTTGTCACAAGTGCTGATGAAGTTTATCTTGTGCTGTTTAGAAATGCGGTACCCAGGAGACTGTGCGGAGGTCCTTGCCAAACAGCCGGCCTCTGTTGGCGGAGTCTACTCACTGGGCGTCGGTCCCAGCAACAAACCAATGCAAGTCTATTGTGACATGACGACTAGCGGGGGAGGTTGGACGGTAAGTGAATGGCATAATTGAGGTTATGATGGTTAATTCTAGTGAGCAATATAGAGCACCGCTACGGTGTAATCGTTGTTTTGTTATTTCTCTAGCGATCGTGTCTTGTGCTTCAGGGGAAAGCCCGTGAAAGGTGTTAATCCAGTCCAGTAACACCGTTTCTCACACCGCCCGCTCCCCCCTCCCACCCCCACGCGGCCAGCTGTGATACACATATCAGTACTTTTTAAAATTAATAATTATCGCCATCTACTGTACTAAATCAAACTAAACATATTTTAAACTTTAATTATTCGCTAGATGAAGATAGTACAAATTGACAAGTGATAGTAAAACGACAACAACTAAGAGCAAGGTGAAAGGTATGCCAACGTCACGGTCGAGGCAATAGAGCTATATAAATCGCTCTGCGTGCAGTGCATGAAGAGAAGGAAACGCTATGCTATAAATGGAGTTATGGTTCGACCGATATTATCAAAGGACTACGGTTCCCGTGGTCAAGTTGACCTGGTCGACATGCAGTCCATGCCAATAGACATTATAAATGGATTATGGTATACCAGAATCACTTGACGAAATACTGTGTTCTCCGGCCACTGTCTGCGAAGCGTGCTGGTGAGGTAACTCATCATCTTATAGATATTTTTTGCTGTTTGGAGCCCTTCAGATTTTGCAGAGCGACAACGGATCAGAGTTCACTGTATTTGTCATCACTGAGCTGAAACTGCTATAGCCTGACTTACTCATGGTTCACGGCAAGCCTCGCCATCCACAGAGCCAAGGATCAGTGGAACGACTTAACTGTGACATCAAAGATATGCTTATTACATGGCTTGGTGACAACAACACAACTGACACAACACTCTGGTCTGATGGACTGAACTTTCTTCAATTCAGCAAGAACACAAGTTATCATTCTGGGATAAAATAGTCGCCATACCTGGCCCTGTTCGGTGTAGATCCTCGCGTTGGTCTTCGGTCTACTACTTTGCCAAATGAAATCCTTGAGAGAATGGTTACCGGAGATGATCTAATTGCAACTTTTACCTCCCCTTCAACGTCCGATGGAGCTCAATCTGCAACTTGCCTTGTCCTTGCTTCTGCCCACATTGACATCACGTCCTCAGCATGAAGTGCTTCAGCTAACATCATAACAGCGTCACAATCAAGTGCTGTGACTGAAGCCATTGACATTATGCCGTCTACATCATCTGCCGCATCTGCAAACAAAAACCTCAGCTTAAATGTGCCAGCCCAAAATAGCGAGAACATAGTCAGTCAGAGAAACTTGAGAGTCGATGGTTGAACAATCGGAGCTCGAAGATGTTTCTTAAGATCAGGAGGTTGCATTGCTTACCGCTGTTCAAATGGAATCCAAGTGTGGGGGCCACGGATTCGTCAAAAGTAACTACGCAGGTACCAGCAGATGTCACGCAAACAGGTGTAAGTGCTTCAAAGCGAAAATAAAATGCAACAACAGATGCCTTGCTAGTCTATCATGTGAGAATAAAGCATAATTACTATTAGTTAGTTAACTTAAAAACGCAATATTGGTTCCAGGTGATGAAGACCAAATATTGAAGTGTTTTTTTTCAAGAGGTAGCATGGCTTTGAATAAAGATTATCATAAATTGCAGTTATCTGACTTTTCTTTGTTGCTTTTCGTTATTGGCTTACATTGTGTAAATGTAGCATTGTTGGTATCAGACTTCTGTGTGTTGTTGCGTTTTATTCCTTTACATTGTGTAAATTTTGAATTATTATAACCATTCATTAATATAATGTTCTTAAAGGTTAAATGTTAAATCGATTGCAAGCTGATCATCAATCACAGCAATCAAACAATGCATGTTTAGTATTATTGCTTCCTGTAAAGTGCGTCCTTCAATTCATATTTGAATATTAGACAATAAACTGTAATAGTATTTGAAGTACTATCTCAATCATCACTTTTGTTAATCATTATCAATCACAGCAATCGATCAATCAAGTTTACTATTATTGAGCAATGACCATATTCATGGTCATTGCTCAATAACCATGTTTATGATGTACTAATACTATACTATTTATGTACTAATAGTATCTCAATCACCACTTTTATTAATCATTATCAATCACAGCAATCGATCAATGCATGTTTATGACTAGTGGCCTCTTTCATGTGTTCCGTCGTCACAAATCAGCAATAAACTGAGATGTGGGACGATAAAAACCGCTCATCCAGTCGTTGTCATAAGCCATTAAACCATTTCAGTAAATGTGTAAAAAAGAGGGGCAAATTTCAGGGAATGTACACTTTTCTGATTTTTTTAGCAAATGTATACATTTCCTGAGTGAATCAGGAAATGTACATATTTCCTGAAAATTTCAGGAAATGTGTACATTTCCTGATTTCACACATTTACTGTAACATATATAGGAATATGCAATTGCCTTTTAAAGTTTTTATGTAAGTTCTAATAGTCCTCTCGCAGGTTTTCCAAAGACGCTCGGACGGCTCTGTGAACTTCTACCGCGGATGGAACGAATACGCCGCGGGGTTCGGTGACCCTGCAGGAGAGTTCTGGCTCGGTGAGTGAGTGTATAGCTACTCCATAGACTCTGTATAGTTACTCCGTGACATGAAGTCTGTGTCTACCCTGCAGGAGAGTTCTTGCTCAGTGAGTGAGTGTACAGCTACTCGATAGACTCTGTATAGCTACTCCTTGATAAAGAGTCAGTGTATACCCTGCAGGAGAGTTCTGGCTCGGTCAATGAGTGTAGACAGGGCCGTATAGCTACTCAGTGATATAGAGTCTGTGTCTACACTGCAGTAGAATTCTGGCTCGGTGAGTGAGTGTATAGCTACTCTATAGACTCTGTATAGCTACTCAGTGATATAGAGTCAGTGTGTACCCTGCAGGAGAGTTCTGGCTCGGTGAGTGAGTGTACAGCTACTCAATTTACTCTGTATAGTTGGCATATATAGTCTGCTCGTTGAGTGAGAGTACAGCTATTCAATAGACTCTGTATAGTTACTCAGTGATAAATAGTCAGTGTGAACCCTGCAGGAGAGTTCTGGCTCGGTAAGTGAGTGTACACTGTACAGCTACTCTATAGACTCTGTGTAGCTACTCTGTGGCATAAAGTCAGTGCGTACCCTGCAGGAGAGTTCTGGCTCGATGAGTGAGTGTACAGCTACTCTATAGACTCTGCGTAGCTACTCTGTGATATAAAGTCATTTTCTGCCCTGAAGGAGAATTCTGGATCGGTGAGTGAGTATATAGCTACTCCATAGACTCTGTATATCTACTCTATGATATAAAGTCAGTGTGTACCCTGCAGGAGAGTTCTGGCTCGGTGAGTGAGTGTACAGCTGCTCTATAGACTCTGTGTAGCTCAGGGTATAATTT
>JAQGBK010000128.1:0-10187 GCA_034698505.1 Stercutus niveus
CTTTTGGAAGACGTCGTTTCAGTGTAGCTGGCGCTTCCCTCTACAACAACAGTCTTAGTACACAGCCATGAGACAGTCCCTTGTGGACGTCTGTATTCAGCAGAGGTACGAGAAGCGGTAGAAGGACCGGAAACCGACAGAACTGCAACCCATAGAACCAATGTCTACTAATCCACACATGAACTAGCAACTGCAATAGAGGAAGACCGCTTGTCACAGTTGTTCAGCTTTCATCGTACTAAAATAAGAAAACCAACCAACTGAATTCTTGGCTTACCAGTTGGCCTGGATAATGCAGCAAGGATGTTCCATTGCACCAACGGGTAACCGAACCGGCTCCGTCAAACTCAGCCACTTTGTTTATCCCATTGCTACTAGAACTGGCCACAAAAACGCCTGTCACCGTACCGACAACAGACCAAATCTCAAAAGGTGCGGCAACGCTTCGTTGTAAAACACCCTTCGCGTCATACGTATCTAGCCAAGTGGTATTAACCCCAATCATTACTTCGCAGTCTGAAATCATGGTCAGCATATTAAGATTATCTGGTCGTTTCGTGAATTTGTATTGTACCATCAACGTCCAGCTTAGATTACCGACATCCGTTCTTCAGATTTCGACGCTGTTCTCAGTTCCGGTTGTTGCATTCATTCCTAAGTCATACAGATAAAGGCTATTGTTTGCGGCGCACGATGCCATGTCTAGTGTGAGTAATATGTTTCCGGTAACTGATGAAGGCAGCATACTTTGTATGTTGATGTTCGTCAGCGGAGCGTACGTCTGCGCGTCGTATGCTAATATTGTCGGTACACACACGACATAGATTCGTTCGTTTAACGTCGTCAAACCGCTCACGCCGAAGCGCGTTGATGGAAGATGTATTGCTTGCTGTAAGTCGGCACGAATGCTTTCCACTGTTAAGAAGCAAAGCAAAAAACGTCACCACTTCCATTTCAAAGTTAATAATGAATTGAAGAAAAACCTATATTTTTACGAACATGTCTGCCCCATTTTTAAATTTGAGATTTTGCTAAATGTATTCTAAATTAGCATGTGCACCTGCCGCTGTTCGTGGATAACATTTTGATGTGATAGTACATCGCAAAAGTGGGGGAAAGAACGGGGCACGGAGTACACTGCTGTCACTACATACTGTTTCACACCCCCCCCCCCTCCTCCCTCGAGAGTGCTCACAACGGCGCTCTCCTGTCGTATACAGCTTGTAGTTCGCATGAAAAACTCTCCCGAAAACCAAAGATTTGCCAATGTAAAGCTGTTCCCTTCGCGTGTGTTCGCTAGACTCGCAATCGGCTAAACATCACAAACTAGCCATTACCCTTACCCTTTACTTAACTAAAGTTACTTTAGTCATTTTACTTAACTAAGTTACTTTAACTAAATAACCATAACTAACTAACTCATTTAGTAAATAAGATTCAAAATACTGTAACACATTTAAAATAATTCTGTCCATTGGTCACTGTTCTCAGACTTGTCAAAGGAAGTCAGTGCCGAAGTTCGTAATGTTGGGAAATATGCCATCAAAATACGCGCACCAGCGTTCAGAACGGTCGTGATGTACACTGTTCCGCATTGAAACAAATTCTAAACTCAGTTATAGCCTACTCAATCCTTAATTTTCTGTTTCTATCAGAAACAAGTTTTCTATTAAAAACCTATGTTACAAATTGAATGCAGGCTTTGAACCTATATTAGAAACTCATGTTACTGTGTAGTGAGAAAGGATGAAGGACCTATAGGAATGCGCCGCCCGGCAATCTCGCGCATAAAGCATTGTTAAGTATCCTGCTTAATTTGCGTCATTTAATGTTTCCTTCATAATTGACATCAATTACAATTAAATTCAATAATTTATTTCTAATTGATGTCCCTCGTTCAATACAATTTTATTAAATTGAATAATTTTCGTCCTGTTTCGTTTTCGCTATCGTTTTTTAAACGAAAATTACACTACTCACGCGGTTGTTTGCTGATTCTTGTTGTGTTAGGTGCTGTGGTGCTCACTGTTGGGGTGCTGGCTGAAGTTGCAATGCAACACGTAGCGCCGTAGGTCGTCAGTTTCTTGTTTAGGCCATTGATCAGCGGAGCCTGGTTGACCAGCTTCTGAGCTTGATCCGCGATTGTCAGAGCTTGATTCGCTACCATCTGTTTTAGTTGGGCTACTATTTCCTTCATAACAATCAGCTGTTGAATGTCGTATATGTGTAACGCGGACGCGCTATCGCACGCCTGCTCCGCCGTGGTGGGCTGCGCTAGGCACTCGTCGCTGTATAACGTTGTCAGCAGCGCGTAGCAGATCAGAGCTTGAGTCCGCATTGTCACTATGAAAGATTAGTCTAATTAGACGATAAGCCATTAACTGATCAAAGCAATAATGGATACGCTAAGTGAAGAACTTTATATTAAGCGTTCGTTATATACTTGTTCTCTAATTTAATTCTTGTATTGGTAAAGGGTTCGTGTCGACGTGCAGTAGGCCTATTACTCTCTATTACTAGTATACTCTCCAAAAAAATTAAACGAAAGAAAGAGAAGGCGAGTTAGTTACGCGTATGTCCATTCACAGCGTAGAAATTCAAGGCTTAGGGGCCTATCACGCATGGACGAGAAAGGCTCATATTATAATGGAAAACTGGTTTTCATAGCTGATGAACCCAATTGGCGGCTCCACAATGTATCGTAAACATCATACAATTACACAGTCTACCAATATTTTGAATGTGAGATTGTACAATAGCCTTTGTACGTTGAATCTGTATACATTCATGAAGATTAGTACATCTAAAAATTGAGTGTCTGGCTACAAATACAGTGTGTTCAAGCAGCGTCGCCTCGACTTTGTTACCTATGTAACTTAGGGGCATATGGCCTCAAGCAACAAACACCTTATACATATTATAAAAGTTGTTTTATATTGTACGGTACAGTGGCGCAGCCTGTTTTACTTTGGAAGGGGAAGGGGCAAGTTATTTTTGAACTGTTCAAGAGGAAGAATACGGTGGTAAATAAAATTGTGATCTAGAGAAAACAAGCCTCAGAAATTTCTTCAGAACGGTATTTTGTTTAACTCAAAAACAAAATGAAACCTCAGTCATTTCTGCCGAAATAAGATTTCGAGAGGCCTGAAAACTAACTTTGTCCCGCCCTGTACAATACAGTAACAAAAAATACAAACCACATTTCGGGCTTGCGGAGAGAGAAAACCCCCCCGGTTTATATCAAATCTCGGACCAGAACACAATGCAGTTAAGCAATAATTGTGGGGGTGTAAATTCATCAAAAAATTGGGGGTGTGTAAATGCCCCAAAGGCTGCCCGCCTGACATGGAACAACAACCGATGAAGTCAGTAAAGTTCGCTTGCGCTTTAAAAAATCATGTAGTGCCTATAGACAGCCCGGGGTCCACCTGCACCGCCGTGCCGGTAAGATCGAGGTCCGTACAGAATTGATCCCCGGGTGTTTATCACCACAATGAATGCATCAGAGGCGGCTCATTTATGCCATTTATGCCCCCCCCCCTCGTAGAGGCAAAAGGCAAAAAGTAAAGATTTTCCTGTAAAAAAGTTACCGTCATGTGTATTCAATGCCATTATTTACACGCCCTTCAGTTTCAGTTGCAAAGCACTTCCGTTTTATTCGAATCAATTCTCTACTCAGCTTACATTTGAATGTCTAGGACACTAGTCTCATCCATTGTTATACTGTGAATATTATTTAGCGAAATAAAACTGTTTCATAGCACATAGACAACATCGAGATCCTTTCATTTCCAGAAGTTTAAGTACCATAGGACACAATTTCTAAACATGTATCGCGTCATTTCGTATGCGTTTAACGTTCGTTTCGTTGTCCATTGAGTCAACCGGGGTCGACATATGGGCCTACTACAATAATTTGCGTATCATGTATTTCAAACGGTTTTTGATCCAGTAAGTTTTTGCCATAGTTTTTGGCGATTGTTTTCCGTATTTGTGGACAATACTGTACACAAGTGTTACGCATCAAATGTCATAAATTAAATCATGTATTTCAATGTGTCTTTTTCCATTTGTATTTCTAACACGACAATTATGAAAAGAGAAGGCTACCGATAAATATTGCCAAGAAACTAATCTCTAATGCCTGTCGACGACATTTGCCGCGTCACATTTTGTACCCGATAAAACGTCGCTAAAATTGGATTTCAATTTCGTTGATGAAACTGGTCATACCAGTGAGAAATGTCACTATAGTCTGATATGCGAAGTTACTGTAGGCTACTGGCCACATAGCCTTTCGCCAGTTTCCCACTTATCGCATCATGTTTTGCTTTTCAGTGAGTTACAAAAGTCGCCAACATAACTTCACCATCAATTTGGTAGTTTAATTTTTGTGTCACCGACTAACGTGACATATGGCGATCTTTTAATTATTTAGTTAGACCTGTATAGTGCGGGATGAAACGAACGCTCTTCCTTTCTAGGTCCTTCTCAAGCATCTTACGACCAAGTGCCGGTGAATCTTTAAAGGATCTAATATATATCTTTTATTCGCCACAAAGGCAGTCAAATAACCAAACACAATAAATATACACAATACATTGGGTGCAGCTAGCAAACATAATATAGTACGTGCGTGCAATAATAGATAAGTCATCAATGCTAAATAAACAGTGCCAAATAAATAATGACATACGAAGAGGAAAATGATATATCCGGCGTTAATGTTACACTGAGTAATGTTTTCTGATATGTTCAACAAATCTTGTATTCAGAACTGTATTTCATGATCTTGTATTTGTTGTTGTGTTGCTGACCAATATTGAATAATATGCGGTTGCATCGATATATGCTGCTTAGTAGAGGAACTACAAAGGGCCAAGTCCAATCAGCAAACTAATAATTACTCATAATTAAATTTTTCTGAAATTGGAACAAATTTAGGAAAAATTATCATTCTGTTGCCTTACCTATTTATTTTACAAGGACACATACCAAACACATCCAAATAAGCATAGCTTTAGCCAGAATAGCTTTTTACTAAATCTGAACAAATGGTCTATTATAATAATTTTACAGAAATTACAAAGTCAGTAGTCAGTGGTCTCCCCTGTCCCAATGAGCCTGTGCGAATCAGGGGCACCGAAGTTCGAATTATTCGACACAACATCTCGTGCTAGACATGTGATGATGATGATGACGATGATGATGATGATGATGATGATGATGATAATGATGATGATGATGACGATAACGACGACGACGATAATTATGATGAGTTGGAGCTGGCTCTTGAACCCCTTCGACATATACGATGAAGTTGCTGCTTAAATTAAATCAACGATATAAAAGTTTGAGCCTAGAATTAAATCAATTTCAAACTACAATTTACAATACTTTGTTCTCTCGGAATGGTCGCATTGAGTATACCCCACTATTTTTAGGATTCTATCTCACATTTTTTGGAATAACCGTATAACAGATTCATGTTTTCCTGGGATCTTTGGTTATTGAGCTTTCTTCACCCTAGAGTCCTTGACCCGGCCAAAGGTCATGGGGCGTAACCGATGTTACCAGTGGCATAGGAAATTGACGCTAAATCGATACGATACGATACAATACTAAGTGTAGATC
This sequence comes from Stercutus niveus, assembly GCA_034698505.1. Lineage (NCBI taxonomy): Eukaryota > Metazoa > Annelida > Clitellata > Enchytraeida > Enchytraeidae > Stercutus > Stercutus niveus. The sequence goes on from JAQGBK010000128.1 coordinate 5,635, forward strand.
TATCTGAGGACTATCTATTTAAAGCTAAAACCTAAGCTTTAGTTTTAATATCAAAATGCAAAATGAAGCGTGTAGCAGATTGCATTAACTGGACCAGGGCGCAAAGCGTCCCGCAGGATGGACAATTATTTAGCCGACGTCGAATCTACGGCGCAATAGTTAAGCCTAGATCGATCAAGTTTAAATTCGCTCTTTCTGTCTGATAATCTGAATTGGATTAACGTTTGACGTTGGGCTTTCATTTTGCGGCAGCACCAAATCACAGCATCACAACTAGCAATCAGAGCATCACAACTGGCAATCACAGCATCGCAACTAGCAATCAGAGCATCACAACTAGCAATCACAGCATCACAACTAGCAACACAGTATGAGAACAGCATCACAACTAGCAATCACAGCAGCACAACCAGCACACAGCATTACAACCAGCACCACAGCTCTCTATCTAACTATCCAAGCAATCAGCATCCTATCATCTCAACACTCACACAACAAAATTCATCAAACGTCACACCACTAATCTACCCATTCACCAGAATCTTTCCATCAATCGTCACTTAAGGTTTAATTTGAATGATAGTTACAGTCATCACTAAAATCATTACACCAATCATTACTACGATTAACCAGGAGTCGGGAGGTCAACACATATTTCAAAATTCAAAAGTACAGATGCAGCAGTGCTGCCGTAGTAGCAACTACAACAGCAGCAGTTGTACGATCAGGACTGAAAGCTCGTGACAGACTACTACGATACCCATATAGTCAAGCTTAACAGTCACCATTAGCGAAAACCCAACAGACATCAACCGATCCTCAACCCTGCAATAACGTTCAAAATCGCCTCCTAGACAATGATGTCAACAATCCTCCTCAATAATTGTAGTGATGATCTAACCACTTTTTAGGTCACGTCACTGGCTTATCTGCCCTGAAACAGTGACTTACAAGCTATGTATGACTGTCTTCATGCACCCTACATAGTCTCGCGCCCTCCTACATTGCCGCCATGTGCGTCCCCGCTAGCACTGTGGACAGTCGCGCCCGCCTTCGCTCTGCTGCGTCGCTCGATCTCGTTGAAGAGAGGTCCCATAAAAAGTTCGCTGATTGTGCTTTTCGCATTGCCGACCCGAAGGCCTGGAGCAACCTTCCCGTCAGTGCAAAAGTGCTCCTACCGTTGCTGCGTTCAAGTCGTTGCTTAAGACTCGTCTTTTCATTACCTTCTCATTACTTCGTTTTATTTCAAACATCGTTTCTGCTGTTGATTTTACAGACCTATCCATTTCTGATCACTATGCCATTCTTTCATTTACTGTTGATATCGATCTCACAGTATGTTGTATGGCACCTTTAAATTAAAAAATTTAATTTGGGTTTATTGTCCGTTTCGACTCCTGTCGGGGTCATCAGGGGCATAGCCAGCGAGAATAAACACCTTGCTAAAGGGTTGTACGAAATGACTGGCCACAACGCCTCTAACGTTGTGTACGGCCACAACGCCTCGCTTCCCCAAGCTCCGTTTAACGTCCTACTCGAATAGGAAGACATGCAACTGTGTGTTAAATTGTTTTTGCAATTTACAATTTACTGGTTGCATTCAGCTCCGCATGAAACCATGCTGAGGCGCTCACGCTATCCATTGAGCCAACCAGCCACATGCCTTTGAGGTACTTTTGCGAATAGGCGCCTTATATAAATTGTCCAATTCATCATCATCATCATCTGTTTACTATTACTATTCATCGAATGCAAAGGTGATGATGGGAGAAGCTTGGGAAGGGGCGGAGCAGGGAGTAAGAATTGGTGGAGACAGAGTGAACGTCATACGATTTGCAGATGATGACCAGATGATGATGGCTAATACAAACCAGGTCTGCAGAGAATGATGGACAGACTGAACGCTGCCACAGAGATAAGAGATGAAAATAAACATGGAAAAGACGAAGATGATGAAAATATCGAGGAAATTGGGTGCAAAAATAATTAAGATGGGAGATGTGAAATCGAAATAAAAGCAAGAATTTGGATGGCAAAGGGTGCTCTTACATTATTACCGCTTCTGAACTCAGAACGGTCAAACCTGCCTACTCTTTCAACAAGTATTCTGACGACACATACCTGATCGTCTCCGCCTCTTCATCTAGTTAACTCAACTTGAGCTAGACCACATCTATTCTTAGGCCTCAAATACTAACCTCCAACTTAATGTAACTTAAGTGTCCAAGAGTTTGAAAATAATTTTTACAAGTAGAAATTTCAAAACCTCGCAGCTGCTTCGCCACTCCCCTCTCACTAATATTTCCAGGACTTCCGGCATTAACATCCTTCGTGCTACTTTTTGCCGCTTTCTTTCTATGAAAGACCACAGCTCTGAGGTTGTGTCGTCATGCGCCCCATCTCTTTTTGCTTTGCAAACGCTGTGGGAGAACGACTCGTTGCTTACCATTTTTAAAGCAACAGCGCTAGCTAAATTAATATACGCTTCTTGCATGTGGATGGGTTTTGCCAGCGCAGAGGACAAAGCCAGGCTTGAGTCATTTCTGAATCATAGCCGTCGTTTTGGCTACTACCCTGTGGAAGCGCCCATGTGGCAAAACTTAGTGGAATCGCGGAAAAACGCTTATTCTCTAAAATTCTCCGAGACCCAGTGGGACCCACTACATGTTCTTCAACCTCTCTTGCCTCCCCTCAAACCTGCGTTACAGAATTGTGCCATCGCGCTCATAATCACATTGTCCCAAAACGTACAAGTGGGTTAACTGACAAAAACTTCATGATATGTATTTGGACATTTCCTGATGCGATTCGCTGTCTATGTAACTTTGTCTAGGCGCACATTTGTTATTATTATTTTTCTATATTTTTTTGGAGAAAAAATACTAACATCTAGACTTTTGTACTGTTTACGGTTTAGCACTCAGTTTGAAATAAAAAATTATTATTGTTTCGTAAAAGGAAAAAGTTACTGACCAAAGGGCTGAGATTGTGAAAGATTGTGAAAGCTGTCGCAAGGTCAGTAGCTCTATATGGGGCAAAGACTTTGCCACTGCAGAAGAAGGACACAAAAATACTTCTTGCGTTTGAAATGTGGGTGATGATAGTGAATCGGACAATTTAAATAAAGGCACCGTATCAAAATAGTACCTCAAAGGTGCCAAAAGGTCTGAACTGGAGAAAATGGAAAAATGTTCATGGACGGTGCACAGAACAAATGACGACATACTGAAAACAATTAATAAATATGAGAAAATAAATAAGAGAAAACAGGACAGTGAGGAAAACAGGAAAAATCGATAGTGAGATGAAAAAAAAGAATTGGATTGGTCATATATGCGGGGAAAGGATTGATGAAGGAGGCTTTAGAGGGAAGGAAGGAAGGTAAAAAACCAAGACGAAGAAAACGAATAGGAATTATAGACGAACTACACGAAAAGATGATATGGAGATATGAAGAAAAGGGCAGAAGATCGGGAGAGTTGGTTGGGGTTGGATGCCGACAAAAGGCTGTAATAAACGAATTCTAGGTGTATAGAATGAATGATCTGACAGGGTAGACAAAGTAGACAAAGTAGACAGGGCAGCATTCCAAATGTTGTCAGTTGTCAACGAAACGAACGTTAAACCCACGATGATGATGATGATGTAGATGGCAGTGGGGCCCAGTGGTGAATGCAATACTAAAATCATTGCTGTTATATTTCTATTAATATCATCATATTCCTATTCTTTCAATTTTCTTAATCAGTGTCCTAGAGCTAATGCAAGAAACTATTGCAAAATAGCATGGAATAGATGCAAAATTGGTCACAGTTTAGTCCTTTAAATCGATTTCCATTCAGTTCTTTTCCCTTTCTTGGTTCAGTAGTGTGGGGTTGGACTTACGTACAACTTCCCCTTTAAATTATAATTGGTACATCGCATTCACCGCTGTTCCCTGCTTACCAGCATGCCGTATTTTGAAAATTAGGCAAGATATGAATGGCCTTATATTACATGCACAGAAAATTTAACTATTTGTAATTACGTGCTAAGAATCGGTACATTAAAATTAATAAATTCGTACATCTCAAATATAATACATTTAAAAACAAATTTGCTACTTTGAAAGATGTTCAATTTAAATCTCAAAATAATAAATTACCTCTATATATGTTTGCCCCTGTGTAATATAAGTTCTTTAGTCTAAGTCTAACTTTTAAATTTTGAGTGGACAAGTACACCATGACCCAGCATGAGTGAGACATTTTTGAATTTCTATAAATATTTTTTTTATTAGTACCACATCGATTGCCATTATATTTGGCACACATAAACTAGGTTTATTTTTGGTTCACCCTATACATTTTGTCACATTCATTTACAATATTACATATTTGCTTAGTGAGTTAGTTAAAATTAAGCTGATTCCAAAGCTGTGAAACTCAGTGTAGTCTATGTGAGAGGTTGTCTACGTCGTTAATGCAGATGGGCAGACTCTTCAGCGAATGCAGTCATGCGAAGAATAACTGAGATTTGTACAGACTCCAGAGTTGTTAAGCCATCCAGGGTTA